>JAOTQY010000015.1:14535269-14546319 GCA_026413445.1 Dolichallabes microphthalmus
TAGAATGTAGAAAATAAATCACTAAACAAAAACAAAGGAATTTGCAAGTGTTCTAAAACTTTTGAACGGTAGTGTATACAGACTATGTAGTTGGGAGAAATGTCATGTTCTCATTTGAGGACATTTGGGTCTCAATGGGTTAATCAGAGACATAAAAATACACAAAATATATACATTCATTAAAATTACTACATGAACGCATCTCTCCAGTGTACCTTCTCAAGTGTGCGTTTAAGGGAGGACTTGTCCTTGCTGAGGCGAGCAAGCATCTTCTCTAGCTGTGTCTTGTCCTCCTTCATTCCCTGAAGTGAAGTCTGTAGGGTGTTCACTTGCTCCTGTAACTCTCCTTTCCCCCCGCGCAGAAGTGCACAGTCATTCTGCGACTCCTGCATGTCCTGCTCCCGCTGCCGCAGAGCCTGAGATATTAATTATTTTTTTTAATTGCAATGTATATAAAGATTTTATGGATGACATTACATATTTATGAATCACACAGGATTCTTAGGACGTGGAAAGTTTTGCATAAGCTACAATGCTGTTTATGTGCTTTTCTCATTGTAAATGTGTGCATGCATGTACAGTATTGGTACTACCTCTTGAAGGCCACGTATGAGTTTGTCCAGTTCTGTGATTCTGAGCTCAGAGTCATCCTGATTCCTCAACAGGTTCTGCAGCTTGTCATTCAGGATGTGGTTCTGTTTCTTAGTGTCTAAAAGTGCATCTCGAGCCTTGTCCAGCTGCTCCTGTACTCACACAAATATAGTGGCATTTTTTCTCTAACTCATTCCATTTCCAACTCAACAGGGCTACACAGTATTAAAAGACATGGATAGCATTTTCCCCCTTCTTTATTGGCATGGCCTGACAGGTCACAAGCAAATCGGAGGAGATTTATACTAAGCCCTGTGTTTTTGTTTGTACAGCATCTTTAAAAACTCTTTTACATGAAGGCTTGAAAGCCCTCCAGAGATGCTGGGAGAGAAGTAATGACTCTGCTCCGGTGGTTTATAGCACAGCTATTCCACCACGCTGACGGTTCATGGAAAGAAAAGAAGCCCTGAAAACTGAAAAGTTATGGAGCAACTAGCCTGGAGCCATAGCCATGAGAGTCAAATGATCGATTCAATCTGAAGGCTCCATTTAAGACTTAATGGCATCAGGTCACAATCAGAGCCTTTGTGACTGTGTGGTCAAGCCAGAGTGAATTAGCGTGTTCATTAAAGTAGGTAAAAAGACAGCAATGTTAGACGCTATGTAGAGTTAATCATTTGCATTCGATATTATACAAACATTAGAATAAGAGATTCAACCATTGGGCTTTGCCTTGAATTAATTGTCAAGATTCAAGATTTCAATAGATTTATTGTATAACCTTTTGTTATAAATAATGTCCAAAGACTACAGTTTTTCTTCCAACAAAGCTATTTTTCCATTCCGGGCCCAAGTAAACCATTCTGTGGCCATTTAGTTTATTTAAGCCTAACAAAGTAAATACTTCCTCTTGAGCACTGACCTGTAGTGTCCTGCGATCATGCTCACTGGCAGAGAGAGCGCTCTGAAGCTGAGCAGCCTGCTCCTGTGCAGCTCCTGTGCTGCTGTTACTCTCACTCAGAGCTGCTGTCAGGTTCTGCAGCCTCTCATCCAGCTGAGCCGCCTGAAGCTCAGCACGGACGAGAGCCGTCGCTGCTCTCTCACTCTCCACCTGTAACATGGCCAGGAGAACCAAAGAGTTTCAGTTAAAACACACTGGCTCACTAACTTCACCTGATGTGGTATTATACTGTAGATAATATCCCAAAAGATTCTAATAACAATTAGCATAGTAGGCCTGAAGTCCTGAAGGCAGCTTGAACATTCTTGGGCTACATCTCTATTATCCTAGGGATCGTCACATCAAATCATTTCGGCATCATCTGGCACAGGTTTGACACTGGAAGCCCTTCCTGTTGCAACCTTTCCATTTGCTAACTGGCCCTGAGACTGGCACTTCATGCCTTGGCTTGGGTTAAGGTTTAAGGCTCTTGTCCAAGTCCCCAAAAGTGGTGACCCAGTGCTGGCAGGGCTTAAATCCCCAACTGTTCAGTCAGCAACCCAGTGCGCTAACTGCTTGAGTCACCACTGATATGTGGTCAAATATGTAGTCACGTAATATGCCATCCAGTGACAAGATGTTGATTGATGTCTATAAAACAAGTTAGTTCTTATCAATTATGTTAAACAGCCATACACTGTTGTTTGTCTTAGATAGTCAGCTAATTAGGTGTCCTAGTTAGCTAGTTAGTTTCTGTTAATTTATGTTTCATGTATGTAGCATCTTGATCGGTTTTACGGTGTACTACTGAACTGTATATGGTTGAAATGACAATAAAAGCATGACCAGACTCTCTTTTAAAGACAAAATAAGCGGGGCCTCCGAGTGGCACAGTGGTAAAGTGCTCGCCCTATCATCCGGAGATCGCTGGTTCGAACCCCGGGTGAGGCTGTTACCTCTCACAGCCGGAGGATGACAGGTATTTGGTGCTCCCACATTAACGGGCTCTACAAGCCAATCAGGGGCATCTGTGAGCTCGCGTAGGCAGAGGGAGCAGATAGCGCTGGTCCTCCGAGTGTGTTACGCCGCCCCCAACGGTGCGTGAGCAAGCTGTTCGAAAAAAATGGTCGGTGACGCCACGTGGGGTGGAGGAAACACGTGGGCGGTCTGCGGCCCTCCCGACTGAGTGGCGGTATGAGCTTAATGTGGGAGCCCCCTAGTGACTGGGAGGAACTGGACACGATTAAATTAGGGGAGAAAATCAGGAAAAATTCTGGGGGGAAGACAAAATAAGCAGCTTCCCATGTTCAAACCACCAAGACCAACCCCACAAATCATCCCAAAGGGTCTACTAATATTGTAAAACGTTACACATGTACCTCTGAACGTTAGTAAGTGCTGACACCTGAGACTCCTTCCAAGAAAATGTTAAATAAAAATCGACTTGCAAAAAAATTTACATTTCAACATATAACATATCAGTAGAGAAACAATAACAGTTCAGATTAGAACAAGTGCATTAATACCAATGCTTTAGGTGGAGGTACTGTCAGAGTCGTGCCTTTATAGAAAATTATTCACTAATTAGAAAAATCAATAATTCAACATCAGTGCTGTGTAATGTTAAATAACAAACTTTAATGTTCTAAAAAACTTACTGTCATTTTAATGGACCTTTAAAAGAACTATTTACACCATCTTTCCATTCTATATTTAAAATGTACATTCTTTGCATGGCAATAATTAAGGTCTATCACTTTGCCTTTTCACAACACTCACCTTGAGCAGTGCTGTGTGCTGCTCGCTCTCCCCCAGCTCCCTCCGTAGACTGGTCACTCTCTCCACCAGGGTGGCACGCTCGGCCTCCAGCTCTCCAGCATGAAGCCGTGAGCGTTGCAGCTCTCCTTCTAGAGCACGGTGGTTGATCTCAAATCGGGCCACTCGTTCCTCTGTGGTCTTACAAGTCTCCTTCAGCTTCCTGCACTCCTCAAACAGACTGGCCTCAGAAGCCTCGGCCCGCTCCAGCTTCTCCTACACACACAATATGTTTTTAAAAATATCTAACCGCATAGTGGAAGAGGTAGGTGTAGGTAAATGACATTGGTGCTGAATGTGGGAAGAATTTTAGGGAATGCTTAATACTTTTAATATGCAACATGTGCTCATGACTGAACGTTGATATCCATTGTTTAGAACGTGCTGCAATGAGACTGGTTTGGCTTTGATCTGTGCTAATACAGAGTATATGGATGGAGACATTTGGAAATAACTTTACCTTATGCTTAGCTGAAGTGAAAGACTAGTGTGTTAATACAAAAAAAGATTAATGAAATAATAAATTGTTGAAGACATATTTTTGAAATAAGCTATAACAATAGGTGGCTTAGTGGTTAGCACTGTCGCCTTGCACCTCCAGGTTCCAGGTTTGACCCCATTTCGGGTCTGTGCTTGGTGGGTTTCCTCCAGGTACTCCTGTTCCCTCCCACAGTCCAAAGACATGCAGATTAGTCTAATTGCCATTTCTAAATTGCCCATAGTGTGTGAATGAGTGTGTCAGCATGTGTATGTGTGTGTGCCCTGCGATGAATTGGCACCCGTCCCGGTCTCCTGTGATAGGCTCCAGGCCCCCTGTGACCCTGTATACAGGATAATCCGGTATAGATGATGAGTGGGTAAGTGAGTGAGTGAGATATAACAGCAAGTGCGCATTCCAGTCTATCCATCTCATTACGGCACCTTGTTGATCCTCTAAAGAACATTCAGAATGTGTTTGAGCGATCGAGTGATGCTGGACAGCACCTGTAGAGCTTTGGTTCCTGCCTCGGCTGATCGCAGGCTACTCTTCAGCCTGGACAGTTCTTCTCCCAGGTTCCTCCTCTCTCTGTCTCCACACCTCACTGCATCCTCTTGTAGTGTAAGTGAGGCCTGCGCTATCTCTAAACGCTCTGCAAAATCACGTTTCGCTGCACACAGACAAGAAGTTTACACCCAACCTGAATTGGATTTTTAAACAGTTAGATGTTCTGCACTGAAAGACCGAGGTCATACCCTGCTCCATCTCTTTTAGTGCGCGCTTCATCTGTTGGACTCGTGTATTGCCCTTCTCCTGAATAGCCTGGAGATCTGTCAATTGCCTGCTCAGATTCAGCACCTGGGACTGGGCTTCATCCTGAAGGAGATATTTCAACTTAAATTCAGTACAAACTAGGCACCCAATCGAATTCTAAACAGAGAGTGCATTAATGTCTAGATATAATGTACAGGAGTTAGGAAGGTAATTCCTGTACCAGTACATTCGCAAAAAATGTTTTGTCTGTATTTAGTATAAAGCATGATACTTTGTTTCCTCTGAATGGATTAATATAAATAAAATGCAATTGTTTAAGTATATAACGCACATAACTCACCAATGTGTTTGGAAACACTTTTTACAGCGTCCTCAAGGATTTTATGGCTATATAAAATTGTTACAGAGAGAGTGCTCTCTCTCTCTCTCTCTGTGTGTGTGTGTGTGTGTGTGTGTGTGTGTGACCCATACCCTCTCTCTCTGGGTGTCTTTGAGTTCTTGCTGGAAGTTGCGCAGTGCTGATTGCACAGAGTCCAGATCCAGCTCTCCATCTTCTCCCACAGATCTAGTTGGAGAAGAGCTAGATACCCGATCACATCCTACAGTAAGCATAAATGCAAACAGATACCATAATCTTACACACATACAGTATGCACTGATTTATGTGATAAACAAATAATACAGCATTACTGCTGACATTCGGTTTAAATTCAAATGCTCAATAATATAATTTAGTAAAGTAAATAAAACGTACACAAAAAGTGTTTCGAATATTGTGCACAAATAAGAATTGAGAATAATTCTGCACAATATTCTGTCTGTATGTTTGTATTTTTTTAATAAAACAGTTGTTGCCCTCAACCTTTATAAGGTGAGTGAGTTCTCCACGGTGATGGGTTCCTCCCTCTCGATCTAGGGGTCGGCGATCTCGCTCCACGCCTAATGCCCAAAGTGCGTCTAAGGGCAGATGTCAGACCGTTCAGCTTGTGCTCCAGATCGGTACGGGTTGCATCACTCATCGCCAGCTGTTCTTCCAGACCCTGAACTCGTCCCTGTGCTAGGCTCAGCTCCACGTTCAGCTCTCTAAGCTGCACCTGCTCCTCCTGTAGAGCCCCCTCTAGACGGGCAATCTTTTCCTGCTGGCACTGCTGGCTTTGCTGAATGCTGAATTCGAGCTGCTGCTGGGCATCCCGCTCGACACGCTGTGCCTCCTCCAACTCAGACATGCGCCGCTGCAGGCCTGCAATCTATCATGAACACACGGACATGAATTCTAAATGACATACATATTTCTTTTTAGCTTTACTAATTAGATGAGTGTGTCATGATGTCGGTCTGACCTCCTTCAGTGCAGCCTCTCTTCCTGCATCACTCTCCAAGACTCGCTGTTTGAGGGCAAAGTTGTCTCTCCTGCTCTCCTCCTCCTTCTGCTCCTCCTGAGTTAGACGAGTCTGAACTTCACCAAGCTCCTGACTCCGCTGGGTACATTCTCCCTCTAGAGTCTTTACCTACATGTATGTGCATGTGCACAAACACACACACACACAGACAACTAAGAGTTAGCAGGCGTTTACTGGGTAACACCTAAATGGCATATCAGATGTAACCTTGGCAAACCACATCTTCATGGACGTCGCTTTGTGTACTGGGCCATTGTCATGCTAAGACACTATTAGACTAGGCCTCTTATTTCCAGTAAGATAAGAGATGTCAGTGCTACAGTATAAAAAGGCATACTATAATATACAACTACAGTATATACAACTTTGCGGATTACAGAAGGCCCACATACTGCATTGGAGGGATTGTCAGGTATGCACAAACCTTTGACAATGTAGTACAAGCAGGATCACTGACCTTCCGGCGTAGTTCTTGCAGTTCTCGGCGGGCCTGCAGGTGCGATTTCTCCAGGTCACGCAGACTGGACCTCAGTTTCAGTGTCTCTTGCTGAAGGGAGGACTTACACTCCTCTAGGACTACCAGTCTCTGCTCCCTCTCCTCCAGAGATCTCTTCAGACTGAGTGAGGCAGTGATTAAAATAATTATCCCACCTAGCATTCTTGTGAATCAGCTTTAATATTTGTCTTTCGGATTTTTGAGTCTATACGTAACTTCTTCTCATTTGTGACACATCAAATAAGCTATTAAGCAGTCAATAAGGGGGGCTGGGGCACCGCTCCCTTAAAGTTAGACAGAGAAGAATGCTACTTTAACATGCAATTATTTAACATAATAATTGTTTATTTCAATTAAAAAAATCTAAACTGTATTACATTTGTGTTCGTGTACGCGTGCCGCCAGACAAACGAGTGTCTATGTAGGCACGTTCATTTTTGAAAAGCATGTGATTTGAGGCTGAGCTCTAATTGGATTTTTAAAAATCTTCCTTGATTGATTGAACCCTACCAATTTTGTTCTTAGTGAATGAATATTGTTTTTAAATATTTGGGTTCATGTGATTGGACCATTCTCAACGAGTCAGCAGATTGTTAGTTACTGTATTGAATAGTGATTGATGTGGAAGCCAGCTAAGAGGAGGAGAGGAAATTCTGTAATTTCTTTGCTAAAAAAAAAACCTTCGCAAGGCAATCAGACAAAGAAAGAAAAAAAGGTAAAGAGCTTGGACCAGATCGACCTGATCTTCTAATTAAGCAGCAGTCAAGTGATCGCGGCCGAGCTTACACTCGGAACAAGCGGAACTGGATGACTGGATGCGATGTGAGTCATGCCTTTATTTTATACTAGTAGTAATGATGCTTAATCACCTGATAAATGGCTATTGACAGGCGATTATTAAAAGTTTAATTTTAATTTTGTTAGCACCCCCCAAATTTTTTTCGCACCAGCCGCCACTGGTATTAAGCCCCTTTTCCCATGATTTCAGTTATACATATTTTCAGATTCATGATTCAGTAAGCTCATTTTTGTTACCAAGTTTATTACTGCATTGTATCCATTTGCTGTGATATAAATTTTAAGAATATTTAAATGAGGATTCTGAACCCAGGTCAAAATGGTACCCCTAAAAATAATTGTGCCAGCAGCAGGGGTTTATAAAATGCATGTTTTTCCATCACAACTGGAGTAACCAGCTTGGAAGGTGTTCATTAAAGTGATATAAAACTATGCTCAGGTTTAAAACATAATCCTGAGCATGAGCTCTTAAAAGATTGAGAAGATAAGGCATTTATCATCTTTTTTTTTTTTTGCCAAAAAATGTGAAATATGATACATTTCACCTACTGCACTCTATTGGCGATAGTACAAAACTGACCTGTGTCACATAATACCTGACTTGATATGACGGATTACATTTGCATAATATAGAAACAATATTTTTATCATCTCCTGCTTCTACAGTATGCAACATTACTACAGCTGACAGCAAGGAGAAAAATGTGCTAGTCTTAAGTGATTCATTTTTTTCCATGGTAATATTGACAGAATCTTGGAATGCAAATCACAGAAATACAGCCCTTAGTGTAGCTGTATTGTTGTAACATATTTGTAAATGATCTACTGCTATGCTCTGTTGCATGCCTCTGCAAGAAGGCTAAGTAATTTAAATCCCCACATGAAGTTTTGAACTAAGAACCTCTTGTTGGCAAAAACTGTGACAAGCATCAATCAGAATGCCAAAGCAGTAGTAGAAATAAGAAGCTCAGATCTACAGGCAGATCTAATGTTTCTATTAATGTCAACTTGAGGCTATTGAGCTATTAATATTCATCTGGGTCAGGATGAGGTTGAGTTTTGAGGCTGCACACAAAGCATATCAGTTGCAACCACATGATTGTGGTTATGATTAAGGATGATGTTTGATAATAATTATCTTCCCAATGGTCTGAGAAAATGGTAAACTTCTGAATATCTGAGGCAATTTGAAACATTCTGGACAAAGAATTTAGATGCTAGGAAACTTCCTTTACCCCGAAAAATATGGATTCATGGATAGATTCTAGACAGTTTTGAATGTGTACAGTAACAGGATGCCTGAGGTCGTCCTGATCTTAATGACTCTCATTGCCTATTATGCATACTGTCTAATATACATGTAGTATAATAACCCATCCCATAGACTTTTTTGTTTACTATGAAAGATTTCAGCGGGTAAAACTTTACATTTTGTTAATAATAGTTGTCAATGGCCTTTAATTGTTCAACGTAAGTCAAACATTTTGCATAGCCTTCTACAAGATGCTGTTCATTCCTCCTGCCAGAACTGATGTAACTCAGTGCGATTTATGAGCCTCTGTTTTCCAGCACACACACATTCATCAATGGGATTAGGGTCAGGGTTTTGTGATGGTCACATCAATATCTTCACTTTGTTGTGTTTAAGCAATTTTATTACAGTTTTAAAGGTATTCTTAGGATTGTGGTCCTTGTTATGAAGACCTGGATTGTGAAGACCTGGTTTATGGAAGACCACTTTTGCAAGTCGCTCTGGATAAGAACGTCTGTTTAATGCCTATATGTAAATGTAAACTTTGTTGTTATGAAATTTTTATATTTTGGATTAAACCCTCACCTTTTTTATTTCATGTTAACCATGTTAACGCTCATTACTATGGCCATTTTTGTTCATCTGATCAGAAAATACTCACTCACTCATCGTCTATACCGTTTTATCCTGTATTCAGGGTCGCAGGGGGGATGGAGCCTATCCCAGGAGACTTAGGTCACGAGGCGGGGTACACCCTGGACAGGGTGCCAATCCATCACAGAGCACAGGCACATACACTCACACACTCATTCACACACTACGGATGTGAGAAGTTTGGGAACGCCAATTAACCTAACAAACAAGCCTTTGGACTGTGGAAGGAAACCCACCAAGCACGGGGAGAACATGCAAGCTCCATGCACACAGAGACGGGAATCAAACCCAGACCCTGGAGGTGCAAGGCGACAGTGTAGTCCACTGCACCGCCAATCAGAAAACAGTCCACTAAAAATGATTCTTCTTTCTAGTTATCATCTGCAGACGTGTGTCTGCCTTACTTTCTTTTAAATAATGTATGTACATGTTTTGTTGCCTGATTCTTTAAACTCCTTCCACCAGTTCCTTTGTTGTTGCCTTGGGTTGCAGTTACAACCAAAGGCTGTATAAGGACTGGACAAACCCTTTGTGATGGTTTTCTGAAGCCCAACTGTGACTGTGTGCAAACGCCGCCTGGCTGTTGGCTGGAAGACCTACTAACCTCAGTTACCACAAGCGAGCTAGCTTAGCTTTAGCATAGCTAAAATGTTATGGTGGCTAATGTTATTCTAATGTTACTTTGCATTTGATTGAACTCCGTCATCCATATCTTACACATCGCCATATAACCTACATACTCATAAGTTGAATTACCTAATATATATATATATATAGTATATAATTGTATGGCATAATGCAATTTTAACTGATGCGTTAAATAAAAAATTCAGATTTCATGAATAGATGTCATGAATAGGAAATCTAGCTACAGTATGGAGACCAAAGCAAAGCTATGGAGACCAGGTGGTGGTCAACAACATCCATTTTTCCCTTAGTTTCTTTCGATTGTGACATGACAGCAGTCATTCCATTATGGTTAAACAGACTGTCTCGAATGTGTTTGTGTATGGATATGTGTTAAACCTGTTATTGTCGCTCTCAGCTTTCTTTACAGCAGTCCGGAGCTCCTGGTTGGAGGTGTGGATGGCTTCCCTCTCCCGGCTCTCATCTCCCAGAGCCCTCTTCAGCTCCAGACTCTCCCGACGCTGAGCGTCTCTCTCCTGAACGCACTCACGGAGCTGCCGATGAGCCTCGATCAGCTCTCTCCTTCCGGCATCTCGGTTTCCCTCCACCTCAGCCAGTTCCCTTCGCAATCGCTCTACCTGAGGAGAAAAGAAAATGACCGAAGAGAAGATAAATGAGATTTGAAACGATATTGAAGTGTTATACGGCTGCTTACACATTTAAATCCATTATGTTTTCATCAGTTGTGTTTCAGCAGTTGTCTGGTACACATACAGGGAATACTGATGTCACGTTATAATATAGCTCTTAGTAAAGGAGGAGATCCCTGACAGCTGTATTCCATACGTGGCATAGGAGGTGGATGTGTAAGGATGGCTGTGTTCCACTTTCCATGGTTTGAATGAAATGGAAACACAGTCTATTAGTAAAATTCCACTGTTCTGTCCCATTCATCGCTCAATACGTGAGCACCACTCTCCTTCAAGCAGGTCGGGTACAATTCACAAAGTCAAACGGAATCGAATGTAAGTTTAAAATATATAAGAGATCAATCTAAAGTATAAACGTCTCTCTTGTACATGCATTAGACCCGTGTTTTTCAACCTTTTTTGAGCCACGGTACATTTTTAATAGAAAAAAAATCACAAGGCACACCAACAACCGAAACTGTAAAAAAATTAAACTCTGTAGCCTATATTAACAATATACAGCCATTCTTATCGAA
>JAOTQY010000015.1:14608107-14624506 GCA_026413445.1 Dolichallabes microphthalmus
CTAAGTTTCCTGGGATAGGCTCCAGGCCCCCACGACCCTGTATATAAGGATAAAGCGGTACAGAAAATGAATGAATGTAAATTATGTATTTATGTGGTAAAATCATAACTTGGAAATTTTTTTGTTAATGTACATAGGTGATATATTGATTAATGCACTTTAAAGCAATTTACACATCGTGCATTTTAGGGAAATAAAAATGCATTAAAAGCACTTTAAGAGCAGTCATGTGCTGTATTATCATGTACTACTGTATCATGCCTAGTAAACATTTTTTTGTTTTTGTGTAGCCCACTGGCTTAAGTACCATGTTGCTCAAAAACTAGTATGTTATTAACCTAGCATTTGATAATATGTGTTTTTCCTTATTTTCAAAGTTGGCACATATGTAGAATTTGTTTACTACAGTATGTACACAAAAACTAAACACAATACAGCAATACCTTTAAAAATGAAAGCAAAAGTCTATACAAATAATTAAATGGTTTATTACAACTCTACACCTTATTCCACTGTAAAATCTGTCAACACAAAACATGTTTACAAAGTTGTTTTCACAGCAAGCCTGAAGAAAGAATCTAATGATTTTCATGATGAACATCACACCACTGCTAAAAAGGACTAAGACAAATGACAAAATTTCCACAATGTATTTCAGTTCACAGAAGAATAAAACAAATATTTTCTGGATAGTTAGTATAATGGACATACTGTAGTATACATACAGTGCCGATGGAAGGTTTTTAAGTTTTCCACATTTTGTTGTGTCACAGTCATCTTTAAATGTTTTCATATTTTTCTCCTTATTATTCTACACACAATACTCTGTAAATATTGTAAAAACAGGTGTTTATAGTATTGCAGCAATCACAGCCTTACAGTAAGTCAGCTTGTGAATCATGCTACATGGCTGTAATATCTTCCTTTTTTTTCTTCCATTCTTCTTGGCATAATCATTCAAGCTTAACCACGTTGGAAGCTCAGCATCAGTGCACAGCCATTTTCCGGTCTCTCCAGTGATGCTTTATTGGGTTCAGGTACAAACTCTGGCTTTGCTTTGGGTCATGGTCTTGTTGAACTGTAAACCCTTATCTCAGCCTGAGCTACCGATCACTCTGGAGAAGACTTTCACTCAGAATAGCTCTTCATTTTATCTGCATTCATATTCCCCTATGTACTAACTGCTGTTGCTTTATTAAAGGTGTTTGATTGTAATATTTTTTTGGGGGGGAGGGGGGGTTGAGGGGGGGGATCTTAAAAATAAATAAATAAATAAATAATAAATAAATAAACATTTTGCTGAAACACGTCTAGTGCTGTTTTAATGAAGGTGTTAAATCGAATAAATTTGGGAGAAATCTGTAAAATAATGGTGTTTCACTGCTAAACTTATAGTGCTGGTGCTTTATTGAAGGTGTTAAATCGTATCAATTTAGTAAAAATCTGTAAAATAACGTTTTTTTATTTTCTAAACTCCTAGTGCTGTTAGTTTATTGAAGGTGTTTAATTGTATAAATTTAAGAAAAAATAGTAAAGTAACAGTGTTTCTCTGTAAAAGAGATACTGTATTACTGTACAGTAATATGAACTAGAATATTTTATCTTAACTTTATGTTTTTTGATTGGCAGCCATTGCTGCCAGTCATTTGACCATTTTTTTTACGAACTTTTTTTTTTTTTTTTTTTACAGTGTAGGATGCACCAGAGCTCAATTGCAAGTGTTTAAACAATTTCCCTCTGGGATTAATAAAGTTCTTAAAATCTTGAATCTTGAGCGTCTGAATACTTGGATAAATTAGAAGTTTCAGTCTTTTGGTGTAATAAAATTAACAGAAAATAATAAAAACTTGATTTGGAGCAGGGAAAAAAAGATTTGAATACATTTTAAAATTAGTGTGTTAAACAACAAAAAAGAGGAAAACTTCAAAGTGTCTGTAAACTTTCTGTTGGCACTGTATATAAATGCATCTTGAACTGACAAGCGGGGCAACTGTCTAACACTATTTGTAAAACATGAGTTCAAATCCCTATGAAACAAAACTATCCATGATTGTGAGGTGTGAAGAGTATAACACAATCTGCTTTTTATCACTCCCCAGTTGATTACACAACTACTGGCCAACTGTGTTCATCTGATTATTCATATTCATCTCAAAATATTAGGATATCATGGATACATTTTTTTAATGTTATTCAAAAGTGAAGCTATCATACAATATGTTTTAGATTAGTTACATGTAAAGTGAAAGATTTCCAGCCTTTTTGTTTCAATTTTGAGGATTACAGCTTACAGCTCATGAAAACATCCAGTATCTCAAAATATTAGAATATTTTTTAAGATCAATCAAAATGTGATTGCAGAAATGTACAGGTTTTAAAATGTATGCTCATTTTTTGCATTCAGTACTTGGTCAGGGCTCCTGTAGCACGAATTACTGCATCGGTGCAGCATGGCATGGAGTTCATCACCCTGTGGCACTGCTGAGGCGTTGAAGATCAGGTAACTTTGATAGGTAACCTTCAGCTCGTCTGTATTGTTGGGTTGGGTGTTTCTTATCTTTCTCTTCACAATAGCCCATAGATTATTTATGGGGTCCAGGTCAGGCAAGTTTGATGGCCAATCAAGCAACAGTAATATCATGGTCAGCAAACAAGTTAGTGGTAGCTTTGGCACTGCGGGGAGGTGCTAAGTCCTCCTAAAATTGGAAATCGATTGTCATCAGATGGAAGCATAAAGTACTCTAGGTTTTCCTGATAGATGGCTATGTTGACTTGGATTTGTTGAAAGTGGACAGACACTGGACCAACACCAACAGATGACATGGCACCGCAAATTATCACGAAGTGTGAGAACTTTACACTAGATTTCAAACAACTTGGATTCCATGCCTCTCACTCTTCCTCCAAACTTTAGGACTTTCATTTCTAATTGAAATTCAAAATTTAATTTCATTCTGAAAAAGGGACTGGACCACTGAGCAAAGTCCTGTTCATTTCCTCCTTAGACCAGGTAAGACACTTCTGGAATTGTCTCAGGTTCTGGGGTGACTTGAATTTGGTTGCATCTACTGAACTAAATTGAAAGATACACAGATTTTTTTTTCTGTATGAACTGTAATTTGCTCAAAATTAAATATTAGAATAATATTAGATTATTTATTCTCATGAGGTATAAGCCCTAATCATCTAAATAAAAACAAAAAAGGCTTGAGAGAGATTTCACTTGACCTGCAATGAATCTAGAGTTCAACTTTTTTACATTAAGTCATGAGAAAACTTTTCCATTGTAATTCTAATTTTTTGAGAAGCACAGGGGGGCCAGGGGTAGCTCGGGGGGCCAGGGGTAGCTCAGTAGTTAAGACATTGGACTACGGTTCGGAAGATCCCAGGGTCAAACCCCACAACCACCAAATTGCCCCTGTAGGGCCCTTGAGCAAGGCCCCTAACCCTCAACTGCTCAGATGTATAATGAGATAAAAATGTAAGTCACTCTGGATAAGAGCGTCTGCCAAATGCGTAAATGTAAAATGTAAAATGTATACAATAGAGAGAGAGAGAGAGAGAGAGAATAGAACAGGCAAGCAAGTAGGTGTCACAAGAGATCGGTGGGAAATGGCTACAACTAAAATTGCTTTTAAAAAATCTTCTCAATGCTTCTATATTATTCAAAGTCAAAAATCTCTGCCTCTTTTTCTTTCCAAAAGGCAAAACTCCTGTCAATGTACTTGCAGATGTCATCATTGGTCAGGCTGGTAAAGTCTGCACTTCTCATCATGGTATCATCCTCATCGGGGGTTGGAGTCTGGACAATTACTTTGGGCACTGGCCTTATCTCTGTTTGTGGGCTTTTCTCCAGGGTTTTCTCTTGTGGAGCTACCTCGCTAAAGAACTTTATCTTTATATCCTCAAACCCATCCTTCCATTCCCTATTTCCAGCCTCAATGTCTTGGATGACAGCCTTGTGGAAATCCCGCACTATTTCCCAGCTATAATGACCCAAATGGTCAAAAACCTCAAAACACAGCAGGTGCCTCATCTTCCTCTCATCAGCTGAAAGGTCCTGCTCGAGGATGTGGAAGTAACCAAGCATGAAAAGATCAAGTGTCAAAGAATCATATTCGAAAGGTGCCCCATTCATGCGGGGCAGGAACTGCTCGGGTGAGTAGAGGGCCTGTTGACGATTAAGCCTCCGGATTTGCCGCGATGGAACAATTGAGATCATGCTTCTCCAGTTGCCAATCATTTTGTTGATGGCACTTCTCTGCTTGAAAAATTGTCCCAAAGACCCATGCTCTATCATCTTTTTTTGAGAGATATCCAAACTGGATTTGCGGTGAACCTGGCTCCTCTCTGGCATCTTATCACTGTCCAGGCTAAGTTTTCTCTGGGCATTTTTAACAGCTACAGCATAAGCAGACTTCTTCCAGTGACCTAGGAACAGGACCACAATCCGCTCCTTGCGCAGACTAGTGCTCTCCATAACATTGTTGAATTCATCACTGTCACTGCATGAATTAGTTTGCTCTGACTCTGCTGGTTCATCTTTCCCTGAGGGACTTACTGAGACACTTTCAGGTGCTTCTTCCTCTGGCACACACAGCTCAGTACTATCCTGAGAAACAGGAGAATCTTTATTCTCAAAGTTGGACTTCAGGTTGCTTACAGATACCCCACATTCATGAATTTCATTTTCGATTTCCGCCCTACGTCCCCTGGCTGAATTTTGCCCCTCAAGGTTTTGAGAGAAGACAGTCACAAGTTCAGAGTTAGGCATTTTGGAATTAGACTCATCTGTCAAATTAGTCATAAGCAGTGACATGCTCATGACAATGCCAGATATCCGATTACACCACACAGGCAGCTTCACCTGTGTGTTTTGGTTTCTGTACTGAGTGTTGACAGTAATGTTGACAATGGGCGCTGGGAGAATGTTCTGGAGTTGCTCTACTAGGCGAGACAGCTCCATCTCATAGCCCTTGCAATTTTTTTGCATTGAGACACTTTGGATCTGCTTTTCCAGGTAAATGAGATCGTCTTCAGTTAACATCTCTCCAAATGGACCCAGTATGGCATTGTGTGCTTGAGAGTACCTCCAGCTGTCCATCTTTGCATATCGGTTCCCATTCTCCTGTTTAGGACATAAAGTAAAACACATCTATTCTCTGTCCAAGAGGTTACTATAAGATGAGATAACTCTTTCCTTGTCAATTTAACATTTCAGTACATACCTTCCTTCTCTGGGCTTCATCATTCAACAGTCTAGCCTGCAGCTGCCTCACCATCACCTGTCTCTTCCATTCAGCTATAGGCTTGCCCATTTCATCAAGAGTTGGCACCAGGTAGTCAATATCAGATAGGTTAGCTTCCTCTGTGGGTAACACCACCATCTTATTCTAAAAGGAGATAACGAAACACAGCACATTTATTAACATTTTACTTTTGTCAAATGTAGCTAATTATTTGTATTTTTCAACCCATACACATTCAATCCACAGGTAATCCCATAACTGGTTCAGTGTTTCTAGCTTGAAACAATTTCTAAACAACATTCTTTCAAAAGGAATTAAATCTTCATGTACATACAGCAGGAGTAAATCGTTCTGACAATCCCAATTTTCTCAGAGAGGTGATTGATTTCATATCTCCCAGTTTCATCGTTCCCAAAAGCTTTCTCCCTTTCTCTGGAACCGGTTTACTGGAGTTTAAGTTCTTCATCACTGCAATGACATGAGCATTATTTCTTTTCTCATATGTTTCTGCTCTTGCTCTGATCATATTTACATAGCCTGATTACCATTACTCAGTATGGTGAAATTAAGTCATTAAGTGAAATTAAGGGAGGAAGAGTCAATAATGATGTCAGTTCCCATAAACCACTTTCAAAGGTAAAAAAGCAGAGGAGAAAAATCAGGCTCAATGAGGATCTCTCACCCGTGCTGGCTATTTGGCTGTGCATAACACTGCTGGTCAAAGTCCTCTTAGAGGACAAAAGATGAGGGAATGGGGAAGAAGGAAGAGGGGGATCTGGTGATTGAGTCTGGTGACAGGCTTCAGAGGTATCATCTTTAGTCTCAATCTGCTGAGGAGAATAATGAGGAGAATAATAATAATAATAATAATAATAATAATAATAAAGCAGATGGTATTTGCACCCAAGTGTCCTTCGGCACCAATGTTATTTTCCCAGGTGTTGTATATTAAGATCACAATCCTTTTGAAATTTTAGTTTATTACAACAGCCTCTGTATATATCCTGTACATGTCACTGAAAACACTAACCCTAACCCTATTTTTGTTCTCTTGGAGCGAAGGTGGGGTAGGTGTTCGTTGGGCAGCCGATAGTGATGTGTTCACACCAGGGAGCAAATAAACATTCCATACTACTACTATTATTAATACTAATACTACTAATAATAATAATAAGATGATGAAGAAGAAAAATGTATTGGATTGATGAGAAAAATTTAGCATTCAGCTATAAATACACAGAGTGGAACATTTAGCACTACTCTCATCTGTCAAACCCAAGGAACCGACATTTAAGTAATTATGATCATTAAACGTTTGTTTTTTCATCATTTTCCTCATAGCACTTTAAATGTAAGATACAGTAAGTGCGGCATTTTTACAAATATTATTAGGATTCAGATTTTAAAAGGGGTGTAACTATCCTTTAATAACAGTCTACATCATAGTTTAGAGGATCTGGATATACAGTACTGTACGTTCCTTAAAGCTGGAACTTAGTATATAGTATGTGATTAACTTTTTAAAAATCATCGTTATCCTTGCTGTTCTGTTAGAAGCTGAAGATAATATTACTGAAAACCAGTGCCACCAAGACCTCACAAAATGGGAAATAATTCCATATATTCTGATAAATCTGAAGTATTAATAAAATTAACCTTAAGGCTGTCCATGTCCCGTTGAATTTCACTGATATGTCTGTAGTAATCTCCTGAGCTGGGCTTCCGTGACACCACTGATCTCTTCCTCAGCTCCTCTTCCAGAGGCTCACTCTCCTTCAGAAGCTGAATAGCACCACGCGGCTTAAAACACACACACAAAACACATACAAATTCTATTTACTGTAGTAGACTTACATCAAAGTTGTCCAATATTATTAGACCTCTACCAGAACACTAACCTTCATGCTGATCAAGGACATTAAGTGTGACTTATGACTTGCAGAGTAATAATCATTGCCTTACAATTGACTAACAAGAACACAATATAAAAAATTTGAATAAAACACCTTTTATTTTTTGAGTGATGTACCGTATGGGCTGAACATGTAAGGGTGGGCCTGACTATAAGCATAACCAAACCCTGTCCTTGTTTTTAGGATTTTACATAAAACATAGACTATTGTAATAAGAGTAGCATTGTTACTCTACCTCACAGATTTTGGTTACCAGTTTCGATTAAGAGCTCAGACTACTGTCAATGTATGTGAAGTTTCACATGTTCTCCTGTCTGCATGTGAATTGTCTTCCCACCTCACGGAAACATGCCAACAGGCAGACTGGCTATTTTATCCTGTCCCTAGGTGTGTCCCTATTGTGCCCTAATATACAGCAGAGATTGGATGGCAATCCAAGGTGTATGTCCCCCTCATATCCAGTGTTTCCAGGGTGGTTGATATTTGTGACCATGTATGTATTTGCCTGTTGATACTGATACTGTTGGGGCAGATTCATGCCAGCTTCTGCTTCAATAGTGACAGACACCAAAGCTACTTAAGGAAAAGTTCCCACTTGTGGACAGTTATCAACCTGCTTAACTTGACATTAGTACATTAAATGTTTTTAATTAAAAGTATTTGTGAAATAAAAAGTAAGGAATAAAAACCGATCCTCAGATTGATTAGATAACATTGTGTTAAATGTAGCGCAGAAGAGATTGAAAGCATTTCCTCAAGAAACACTATTAAATCCATACTTAGTAACCTTATTACAGTATGTGGGCACTGCATTACCACAAATACTTATCCAGCTAATGAATGCAATGACTAAGTCTAATTCTGCAACATACAGTAACTGTGCTCTCAGTAATCTAAAGATCCTTTGTTAAAAAAAATAATAAAATAAAAGTGGTTGATCTGATAGGAGCTAGCCAAATGTCCCCTTGTGGTCAAAAGTATAAGATAGTCCTATGCATTTGGTCTTCACTAAAAAAAAAAAAAAAATTCCTATGCACATGTGCCTGTGCGCGCGCACACACACACACACACACACACACACACACACACACACACACATGCTTGTAAGCACATACTGTATGCACAAAACATCAAAGGGAATGCTGATATGCAGTAGTGCACTGTTGTTGCTCATCTCTATGTGGTGGTTCTCCTTGTTTGCTCTCACATGGGCCTTTGATGTGCAAAGATCACAAAATGCTCTGTGACACTGCACGAATGCAGCTGAGGACAGTGATGTACTCAGAAGTCGTCCAATTCATAAATAGGTAAACAGTGGGTGGGAGGAAAACATGGGTTATGAAGAGTCAAAGAGACAAAGAAATAAAACATTATCCCATCCATTTATTCAGCGACCTTTTCACATCTGTTCAACGTCCTCACTCACACTCATCTGCTCCTACAAGTGGCTTTAATCAAAGCCGGTGGACAGTGTGGTTCATTTGGTTCCCATTAGCTAACACGCTCATCTGCAGCTAGAGCACTGAACGCTAAATCCCTGTAGTCCTCACATTCTCCTCTCTACCTCACAGGCCACACAAGGACTGATAAGAAATTACGAGGATGAGGGAGGCAGTAAATACTCCGCATGTGGCCTTGTAGATGATGGACAAGATGTTTACAGTGGGATCATTAGTGATAGTGTTATATTATACTGGAGGCCCTTAAAGGGAACATGAGGTTATACAAAGTTGAAGCACAGTATAACACATTGGTGTATGGGGTGGGAGATATGGCAACATGATAGTAATATTTTGATGAATGATACTTCATATCACAGGTACAGTCAGTACTAAACTGATTAATTTAAACTGCATGACAAATAATATTTATGCTGTTATTGGGTTTTAAAATAAAAGATTTCTTTGTCCATTTGATCAGATGCAAATTATAATCAAGCTTGAATGTGGCTATTTTGGCTTTTTTCTTGCATAGCAGTCTTTCAGTCTATGGTGATATAAAACTTGCTTGACTGTAAACAATGACACTGGAGTTCCAGCAGCTCCCAGTTCATGGCAGGATGGTACCTTGGTGTCTCCTGGGTTATTTCTGACCATCCAAACTAATTTCCTCTCAGCTGAGGGTGACGTTTTCTTCCAGACCTTAGTAACGTGGATACACATCGCAATAATGAGTGCTTTTTGCAATAATGATGTACAGTACTTTTTTTTTTTTTACTGATCTTGGAATCTGCAATTGATTACAAATGGCCCCAAGAGATGTGTGTAAATCTATCATCATCTTTCTCAGATCTGCCCTGAGCTTATTGGACTTTCTCTTGAGTGTTAGTCAATCCAATGAGTCCAACAAGTGTTTTAGTCAATCCAACAGCTGCATTAGTTTGCATTACCATAAAAAGTAATCCAGCGGATGAATGCAATGGTTAAACCTAAATTCCGCAACATAACCGTGCTCTCAGTAACCTACAGTAAACACCCTTTATGTTGGCACAGAGAAACTACAAGCTGGAGCCAATGATAATCCTTAATAGGAAGTTGAGAGATCTTGAGTTGGGAAAATGAAAAGCTGCCTATGTATATTTTTGAGCATGTATGTGTAATTTTCTCCTTGTGTTGATATCAGAAAATCAAAAATAAATTAAATATTGGGCTCTTGGCTTTTTTCTTGGATTTTCTACTATTAAAGACATACAGTATGTTGTAAAAGAAAAAAGTTAGTTTTTTTCCCCAGAGAAAGACAAGTTCAAATAAATAATTGAAAGACTAATATTACCCTGACTCCAACGAAGCAGGAGTTTGGTAGAATACATTCCTCTAAAGTATCTTCACCGAGGGCAGAATAATGAGCCATAGTGTTTGTGGGACCAGACACATTTGCATTGATGGTAATCTAGGCTTTTCACTCTCTTGAAGGACTCTAGGTTTTTTTGGTCTCTAAGGACTGTGAAGGGATGGGGGGCTTCCTTGAGCCAGTAACAGAATTCCTCTTGGGTCACATGTACAGCTAGGAGCTCTCCGTTACCCACATCAAAGTTATATTCTGTGAGGATACTTCTTTCCAGAAGTACAGTATGGAGCTGGATAGTGCTTGGGCTTCTCTGCAATCCTCTTAAAATATGGTCAGATTGTTTTTAATTTACCCTACTCTCACTCTAACTGCAGGAAGAATTGTGACAGAAATCGTAAAAGTGGTAGAAAACTAAATACCACTATGACAACTACCCCATGTGACTAAAAAGTAAAGGAGACCGGCTCCCCAAATAAAATTTCCTGTGACCCACCTGTGGCTCGCGACCCAGTGTTTTTGGAAAGGAAAGCTCTATAGTGTCCACCCGTTTAAATTCTTTAAAGAGTCAGGATGTTAAAGGATTGGCACTGTGAGGCTTTTCTGAAGGCTTCTGTGAAGGCTTCTTTGAGTTGTTCAAAAGGGTGATCTAATAAGGGTTGCATTGGAATTTCTGGGGTCACTTATTTAACCATGAGGTTACCAGTATGGCTATGCTGCTTAAAACCCCTATAACCCCCTTGTAGAAAATGGGAAACGCATTAATAATTTCTGCAATTAATTCAAAGTAATTGGAAAGGGCCAGGTATTGACTGTAATAACTGTCATTATCCATAAAAACTCTAAAGTCTCCCCACCCCCTAGCATAGAGATATTTTCCAGTAACCTTGTAAAACCCTTCGGACATGGTGAACATGTGTCTTGTGACTAGGGGATTAAATCAAGATGTCATTTGTATACTGCAGGCAATGAAGAAATTTCTGTTGCATCAAGTTTTACTGTATTTCCTACAATGACAATTTAGGCTTTGTTCTTCTTCTTCTTTGTGTCACTTTGTGTTTCCGCAATAATAACCCATTGGCTTTATGTTTGGGAGTGGCGTTCGCCACTGAATTTTCAGAATCGAGATCACCTGGTTATTCCAACATGCCAATTCATTGAGAATATTAGCATTCAACCTTTGACATCAAGTGATTTTTGAATGCATTCTAATTGATGGCAATTCCTCATTTTATCGCTCATCCTAGAAGGTCTACAGAACAAGCAATTTTAGTTTGTTCACTTTTTTGCCATACAAAATAGAGTAGAATAAGTTTTTGCAAGACCTTTACCTTGGTTGGAACATCTGTATATTTGTCAAGGAGTACAATTTGTGGAGAAGGAACAGATAGGAAAGGTGCCTCAGAAGAAGCCCGAGCTGAAGTTATGGGGTTGTGGAGCATGAATCATGGCTATCTGCTGCTGCTGCTGTTTCTGGTTACATTATTCTGTCAGACAGCAGGACCGTTCACTAGGGTTTTATTGATAACAGATCCAAATCGACAGAAAAAAAGCAAACATGCAATGGTCAGGTGATCAACAAACAATATAAAATAGATTCACCATATTCAATGAACAAACCAACCAGAAACAATGCTGAAACATGAACACAATAGGGTCGAATGCTATAAAGTGGTGGCTAGGACAGTGATTTTTGTGATTAGTAAGATGGTGAATATGAACGTGACAGTCTTTGCATAACACCCTGAGGAGTAAAATTTCATGCTAAATTTTAAAGTGACACTAATCCACAATGTTACATATCTTTATAATATTTTTGTTATAACACCCAATTGAAAGATAATGACTATTTTTTTAGTTCTACAAATAACATTTATACAGTACAGTAGGTATAAAAATCTATGCAGTGTGTATAGAGACATACTGTATCTGAAAAAAAAAGAAAACCTATTTCCTTAAGATGGGGAAACAAGCTCAATATGACCTTGGAGAAAGTTGGGAGTGACAGATGCTTAGATTTTTTTACACATACAAATGCACATACAAATGCATCAACCCCATGGTCTTTACACAGACTATGGGGTTGATAGGCTTGTGTGCACCTACCATATTCAATCTAAGAAGTACTGCTGCAGCTCATATACTATCAGCACCTTAACACAAATGACCACGTCAGTGTCTTTGCTACAGTATAGCAAGAATGGTCCATCAACCAAATAATTCATGGATAATTTATAATATGCATTAGTAAATTTAATAAATATGACAGAGACAAATAAGAATCAGATCTTCACCTATTCATTCTCTCCATATACTGTACAGTATCTATGCACAGAGCTCAGAGCAATGACTAGGTGTCGTTGCACACGACACTTTGCTTTATGACTTGGTAGCTTTAGGACTGTCCTTCTATGTTAACATTTAATAAAACAATATAGTTTTAAATAATGTTCATATACAGTATTCACTCAGAAGAACAGGTACTGTATATATGAAAATGACTGTAAGTGCTCTCACATTCTAACACAAGGTTCATGTTAACCTCAAATCAACCCTGGCCTAAGGGGTTTGTAAATGGCACAGGCACATTCTTTTCGTATAATCACTTCCCAAGTGACGGCATTCAAGATGGCAGGTTTTCTCCCCTTACACAATTAAACACATCAGACCAAGAACAGTCCTTATGAATCATTTTCAGGCTAAATAACATCAGAAGGCTGTGATGACACAGGCTTCAGTTACTGTAACTAAAGTGACAAACATTTTAAGAACAGGTGGGACTGTAAATAGCATCTACTGTTTTCTTTGTTAACAAATGGTACAGTATCAACACAATTAGAATTGTCGTCTTCACAAAAAAAAAATACTGATATCAGAAGAAAAACACCATAATTATGAACAGAAGGTTATTAATTGGACAAAGTTACAGATAAAAGATGCTAATTCCAAATGATTAATACACAACAAAAACAATATTTAATAAGTCATTTTTTTTATGTCAACAGATCATCTTAACACAATTATCTGGCAAGAGTTACTCACCAAAATACTCTGAACCTGCAAGTAATCCACAGAACAGCGACGGAGAACTCGCTACCACTCATTCTGCTGCTCAAATCCAGTCTCTACTTTGCACCATCAACGGCAGAACAATCACTAGCAAGATGGTACTACATCCAATAAGCAATTCACTCTGATCGGAGAATGTCCTCAATAATTAACACAGTGGATTGGATAGCCAGTGGTGGATTAAACCAGCAGCCACATGCAAACAAACAGTGGCTCTATGGAAAAGTAGCAACGGAAATCTGTCTAATCAATTGAAGAGCAGATAGACATCGAATCTTCGTTTCTGACCCTCATGCTCCTTGGCAGCTCTGGCCGCAAATGGATTCGGAAAATCATTATTATTGGAAATAATCAGTAATTTTTATCCATCTGGACCTAAACATTATCTGACTTTAGAATAAAAGGACATCAATTCCACCAAACATTTTATCTTAAAACAAAGGTTAAACATTTTTCACTATGTTCTTTGTTTCGTACTTTTGGGGAAAACATTAAAACTACATGATGAATTTTTCCTGTCAGAGGTAGAACCATTTTAGGAAGCCAAGATTGATAATTCGTTAACAAAAAAGCTGATGAAATAACATTATTACATTTTCATCCATAATTATTTAAGACTGCATTAAAGAATATGCACAACACCTTAATCCTCATTACAGGCAGCATAATGGGCCTGTTGGCATGGTTGTCTATCCCATTGTGCCCAGTTCCGACTGGTCTTCCCGGTTCAGGTATCACAGATCAGTAACAGCAATTGTTTTCGAACAACAACATGTGCTGAGTCAGAGAGTTAGAGAGAAGATATACTGTATATGGTGCCTGAAAATATATGGTGCCTGAACTTATCAGTGGTGTGTAATGCAAGAATTGGCTGCTCAGAGGCTTGAAAACTGAATGATCTACTGAGGTAATTGTGATTAATGTTCACCTCCACAGCTGAGTGGATATACCCTATATACTGTAAGAACAAGAACACTGAAATCACTGTCTCTGTGAAAGGAAGCATACTGTATCATCTACCATCAAGCTGCCCAGATCATTAATCTAACAATGAGTGTTCTTGTAACAGGACTGTAGGCTTGATAAGAAACATGTTTAATGATTCTGTTTCAGTAATTAAGACCATGTTAAAGGTAGAACACAGCTCTGTTATCACCCCCTAGTGGATAAGGCACATCGTACTCACACTGGACATTGAACACTGAGATCTGGAGTCAAGGATTGATTTCAACAATAGACACTGATAGAGCTTCATATTTTCTTACAATAACCAAATCACTGAAACACAAACTAAGGAAAATAGAGCCCTATTCAGTTTTAAAGGGTGCTGGTCATTTTTAATTCCCTTATGCGTCACCACCAGATGAACACAGATATAATCATGGGTGGATCCACCATACAAAAGATGCTCCACAAAAAAGCAGTTCTTTGCCAATAGAAAACAGGCAAGGAATAAGCAAAGGTCGTTATACAACTTACATTGTTCATAAAAGTAATGCCTTCCACTTGCTGCACAGTGCAATCAGGAAGTTATGTTTAAAAAAGGATACATCCGCGCATACTCTTGCTTTAAAAAAATTAGTTAATATAGTTCTAAATAAATCTTTAATCACTACCTAAAAACTTACCTAAAGACAGTAACGTACAGTATTTATGAGGCCTGATTTTTACGCTGTTCTCTTAATAGCAAGTGTTGTATGAACAGGTCTAACGCCGCACTGTGTTATCCTTCATCTACGATAGTAAAACACATTTTTTTGAATGAGAGCTGGCCTCTTCCAAGCAAAAGGGAAATAAGAAAGGCACAGATTTGTATTGTAACTAAAGCCTATGCTTTGGTTGCTGGATTTCAGTTATTTTTTAAAAAAATACTCCAGCACTTAGAGTGGTGGGCTCCATTTAGGGATGGTGACCTCGTTGGGATGAAACCAAAACATGAGGAAATGCCTAGCACGCAACTCTCTGGCCAGCATCCCAAACAATCTATTACAAGCACCATGAGGAAATGAGAAGGCCTGTCCCAACTGTGTTAAGGAGGAACAGAGCCATAAAGACCACAAGTCAGTGTGCAAATATGTAACACAGAATGCAATATAATATTTATATATATTTGTTTTTAGGGAATGATGAAACTTTGTGTTTTGGAACATGAAGGATTGAAATGGAGTTAAATAAACAATAACATGAACACATTCTGTAAAATATGGCTGCTAAATGAGAGAAACATCATATAATAAAATACATTTGCTCAAGTCATTAGTCATACAAAGTGATTCTTGCTGTAGTGAATACAATAGTGTCAAGCTGACATTATCTCATGACAATGTTATTATCTTTGTTAAGTTTTCTCATCATGTTCTGATGTGACAGTTTAAAATCAAACAAATTAGCCAATTCCTGTAAGAACAAGTCACATTTACAATATGTTTCCCAAGATTTTATATGAGTTGTACATCTTGAACTGCTGTACCACTCATTTTCCCCTTGCATCATTAACCCGAGGAACATTAAAGTAAGGAAAAGATAATAAAAAAATAAAAAATTAAAGTGAGGTACACATCGAGGGCCTGTTCTGGATCACATTTCTGCTTCCAAGCAGTGGAACAGTAAAAACTCCGAAACTGAGCTGCGTGGATCTTGTAACCGACTCTACCTTAGCCAGACCAGTGGAGAGAAGGTAACTGATACACTCAAAGAGTGTAAAGAGTGCATACAGCAGCATCAGATGCCATTCCAACCTCGCTGTGCTAATGAACTCCCTATTGTTCAGAGAGGGTGGATTATTTCCGGAGTTTGAAGCACCCCAGCCTTCAATCAAGATTTAAACCACAGATTCTTAATTTATTCATTCACATCCTGTCAGATTGATTGGATCTCAAATTGATTGAAGTACCTACTGTAGGCAAGCTTTCACTTTAAGCATTCAGAATGAGCTTTGCATGACACCTGGCAGCAACTCCACTGTTTGAAACTTTTAAATAACAGGCCATACTTAACTTTCATTGTATTATTCAAAAATGTATACAATGATAATGTACTCAATAAAATTCATAATAATATAATAAATACAAAGCAGAAATATCTTCCATGTGTTTGAATACCTGAAAAGTCTTAGCATTTTATTATAGTTTATTCACCAAATGCCACGGACCAAACAAAATGATAGACGATAAGCATCACATAGAGGAACATCACGTTTGAAGGTCAACAAGCCTAAAAGGCTAAAGACAAAAGACTCATGGAAAGTACTAGTAACTGTAAAATTTAAATATGTAGTGTGCTATAAAAGTCTAATTATTCATTCATCCATTAATTTTCTGTACCGCTTTATCCTTATATACAGGGTCGCGGGGGCCTGGAGCCTATCCCAGGAAACTTAGGGCA
>JAOTQY010000015.1:14633212-14646355 GCA_026413445.1 Dolichallabes microphthalmus
CCCCTCATTTAAAAACTGCATTTTGTGTTTACTTGTGTTATCTTTGACTAATAATTAAATGTGTTTGATGATCAGAAACATTTTGTGTTACAAACATGCAAAAGAATAAGAAATCAGGAGGGGGCAAATAGTTTTTCACACCACTGTAATCCCCTGCTACACTTTTCCCAGTGTTTTACCAGTGTCTGGATACTGTAAAGGCAGGAAGTTTCCTCAGTAAGTCAGAGCCATGATCAGACTGCCTGTGACATGTCTGAGACGCTGCCCGCCCAGGAACTCCTATAATGGATCAACCATGTGGGTTCATTTGGAATAATGTCAGGATGGTACAAGGGATGTAGCAATAAATCTCAGCCAAATTCCTGCAATATGCAAGTGGTGTTGAATAATTGTGTGTACAGTGCAGATGCAGTGCAGTACAGTGCAGATGCAGCTCTTCTGTAAGTTGGTGACAAGTCATCTGTTGATTTTTAAGGAACGGCCGTTCCACTCACTAAATGTTCAGAGGAGTCCGAGCCACCTTGGCTGGGATAATCATTTACGGATGTATGGTGTTATTTAAAATGTTTGCATTAGAGACAGAGATGGATGTTAGCACATAAACAACACCCAGGTTGACCTAAGTGCTTCACAAAGTATACAAAACATAAAAACAGACATTAAAAAGAAGTTAAAGTGTTAAAAGCCAGGAAGAAAATATATGTCTTCAATTTAACTTTAAAAGTGAAAAGATTTGTAAAAAATCGGAGCTGATTGGGTAGATTATTTCAGTTTTGGAGGCCATTAGAGGCAATACAAAGTATGACAGTAGTCCAATCTTGAGCATGGAATAAAAGCATGGATACCTTTGGATACCTGGGCCTTTGTTCATCACAGTTAATGCAGTGTTTTTCTATTAAGCCAGACGTTAAGCCAAATGACCAGCGTTGTTTATCTCAGAAAATCACTATATGGACAAAGGTATGTGGACAACTGACCATTTATCAGTTATTTCGTTCTTCTCAAGTTCAAGTTCAAAGCACACAATTGTCTAGAATGCTATTGTGTGGTGTATTTTCAAGATTTAATTTTTTACAATTATTTATTTACTTTTTTACTGGAACTAAGGGGACCAAAACATGTTAAAGCATGACAATTCCCTTCTCAACATTCATAATGATTAAGTGAGCATACTATATATTTTTACAGTAAGTCCATTACCTTGGAGCTTTGCCTATTAAAAGTTTTAGACAGGTAAGTTCGCCCCTGGCGGCGGCATAGTGAGCAGGGACAGCACCACAGTCAGTTTCCTCCTCAGCTCTGCCCCCGGAGGACAGCAGCCAACCAACAACCTCCACCCTCCCAAACCGTGCAGCAAGATGGAGTGCAGTGGTCCCTGCATCATCCTGCTCCTAAACAGAACATACCAGAACCATACAATTAGATTTATTAAAACTGAATAACAAACATACAGTAGACACACTAGAAAGAAAGAAAGAAAGAAAGAGAGAAAGAAAGAAAGAAAGAAAGAAAGAAACTAAATAAATTAGCAACAGCCATGCTGCACCATAATAGAACGATTTTATTATGAAGAGTCAGACTTTCCTTTAATATTTAAAATAAAAATGGTTTCTTTCATCTTCAGTAACTGCTTTATCCTTGCCCGGGTTGCAGAGGATTTCTGGCATCTATTTCCTGAACATTGGAAATGAGGTGGGAATAGAATACACCACTTTTTTTTGCATTGATATCACTACCATGAACATACAGCTTTTGCAAATCAACTTATCAACACAGTTATTTGAAGTAGAGAAATTATTAAATGTTGTTTGTTTCTATTGTGTTGGTGAAACAATAACAGGATCTGTACATTACAACCCAAAAGGGCCAGAAAAAGGCTTGGTTTGTATAGTGTGTTTTAAGCCTGAGCTTAGGTTTGTTTTGCATATTTTAGCCTTGACTTCTTTTTCAATGAGGCAATACATGTCAGGCTTTGCCAAAACATTAATCCTAAAGATTGAGTCAATTCTAACAATAAGCTCGCAACTTGCAAGCAGTAGTCTTCATTCTGACACCGAGCTGTCTTCGTGGACACCATTAAAAACCAAGTACCTTCCTTTGTGTAACGCATTTCCAATGACATAGTTATGACATCAATAATATACATAATAATTTACATACAGAGCTTTCTAGATGACTGAAGGTTTGGAGAATAGTATTTGGTGTATCAAAAAAAAAAAAAAGATTTTTGACAAACATTCACTATTCCACCAGTGTAATTAAATTAGAGAACTCATCTTTATTTAAATGGGCAGAGGAAATGTTTATTAATTATTCAAGCCTCATACCATGTTGGCATGCATGTCCTGACAAAATAAAAACTCTCATTCACATCTCTCACAAACTTCAGCAAGACCACCAACTTGGAATAATGTTATCGCTTTAGTGAATGATAACAAGGCACTTAAAATGTGTACTTTAATCCAAAGCATATGGCCATAAATTTGATCAAGAGGTTGTTGAGGTTAAAAGAACTGGTTTGCATTAAAGGGAGAAAGGGCTGTGGGGTCTCAGAGGGGCCACATGGGCCGCACAGTCCTCCAATAAACAGCGAGCCCCCTTGGCCCCCATCTGCTCCTGATTAGAGCAGTCATGCAACACTACTATACAAAGAGCAAACGGAAAAAGTATGGGTGATGTAACTGCACCATCCACACTGTCCTGCAGCTGATTATGCATAGGGTTATATTTATAACAGGTGGAACAGCCAGTGCTAGTGCTGTTTAGCACTATCGCCTGAGAGATTGTTCATGAGGTAAGAATTTAGTTTACCCACTAACTACACAAAACATGCTTTCAGACATGAAAATCTTGCATACAAGTACATAAAAAACTCAGAACTACTATTATTAATAGGTCATTAAATGTACACTGTGGCCAAAATTTTGGTTTGTGTACACATGATTTATTTACATCCCATTACAGATGTAGTCCTTCTGGGGTGTTAGAATTCCTCCACTTTTCTGGGAAGATTTCAAGCATGTTGTGTTGCTCACTCCGTCACATCAGCATTAGTGAGGTCAGGCATTGATGTTGGACCCGGGATGCAATCATCATTCACCGTTCATTTTCAAAAAATGTTCACTTGGGATGAAGTCAGGAAGTGGCGCAGACCACTTGAGTTCTTCCACATCAACCTTGGCAAACCATGTCTTTGTGGAACTTGCTTTGTCACATGGGTATGTTGGAAGAGGTTTAGCCTCCATACCTTACTATTCCCTCCATGTGTTATATAGACAATGGACTGAACAGTATATGGACTGGAAGATTTCATATTTCATCTGTCTGATGTCAAAATTACTTTTTAAATAGCTTATAACATCAATGCGCACATTTTATATTAAAATTTTTTTGTCCCCCTTAAATTTAAACAGGACAGCATATCACTTTGCAAAATCACAACAGAAAATACAAGTAAAAACACATTTCAGACAGAGTAAATGTGTCCTTCACAACATCATGTACATGATTCAGATACATTACTAAAAACCTAAAATATAAAACAATTAAAAACCATTTTGCATGTCACAACCTACTGTAACTACAGTACACATTACTTTAGATTATAATTACTAGCATACAGTACTTCATAAATTGTGTAACTTTGGCAGAAATGTGTGAAGCCATTTAACATTTCAAGGTTGCCTAGCCATCCATTATATGCAATCTCTGTTAACTAAACATATTTACTCTCTGAAATATGCACAAGGCTGCATCATCCAAATTTTCTGAAGGTCGTGAAAAAGGGGAAAAGAATGTTCTCTGGTTCACTTTTCCTTTGTTTTCAATTTATATGCATAGACATAAACTGTGAATCATTCCCACATTAGAGACTGAATTATGAACATGCATTTAAAAATACAGTTTAAGTAAATACATTCAGTGCCTTTACTGTCATCATGCTGATCAACCGCATTCTGAGTATTTGCTAATTCTATGCTAGAAAAAAAAAATTTGACTGTTGCCTGAGATGGGTCAGTGCTATTTCTGATGGGTAAATGCAAGTTTTCTTACACTAAGTGTTAACATAAGTTTGTGTTTAAAGACCATGGCAAAATGGCACCAAAAAACATGGAATCAACCAGTTATAGACATACTGTAACACTAAAAATCAAAGTCTTATAGCGTTGTGTCATTTATAAGAAAACTGAGATGTTGTGACTTGTTTTATGTACTGTGTAACAAAGCATGCAATTGTAAACTGCCAGGTAAAAGTTTAACACTAACACAATGTAATCATTATTGGCACAATAGAGGACAAAACGGCATATAATTAGCATTCTGTAGGTACATATACTTAACTGCCTAACAAAAAAGACTAATAATATTATACAGTATTAGTACTCTTCTAAATAAACCATATCAACCTACTGTATACAAAATAAAGAGGAGTGTGGAACTTTGAGACTGGACATGGGTGTCTCCGTTTTCTCATTCGCATTACCATAAACACTCAAACCTTACCTGCACACTGCATCGTCCTTTCTGCACCAGCCACTGCAACTCTCGCATGTGGCCTGTAGCAGCTGCATCATGGACAGGTGTAGCACCATTCAGAGCCCTTCTGGTACCTAGCAGCCCTGCTTCAGCCACAAGGAAGCGCAGACAGTGAAGCTGGCCACAACGCGCTGCATGGTGAACTGGTCCTGCCCCCTGGGTATCGACAATGGATGCTGTCAAATGCCCAGCTGTGAGAAGCTGCTTTAGAGCTTCTAGATCCCCAACACGAGCAGCAGTTATGGCCTTATGCAGCACCATCTCCCTAAAAAAACACTGGCCATATGAGTGCAGAGTAGATACTCTCTAGTGAAACCCAGCTAAACCTGATCACTCACTTATCCAGAGCAAGCTGATACCAGGGTGACAGCCTGCTGCTAGGCATGATAGTCTGTGTGTCAATGGAAGAGAGGTGCAGGTCAGGCTCAGTGAGCTGTTAAGTTAATGAAAGAAACATAGCTATGGCACAAAACAGTACAGTAGCTTCTCATGGACCAGCAGCCATTTTCATGCTCAGACTGACACTAGCCACAGAGAAGGAACAAACAGTACCCATGGAAATAAGAATTGAGACATCTGAAGACATATGAAGGGTTAAAAGTGATCCACAGTACGTTTGTTGCCACTTGAGCTTCATTTTAAAGGCTCGAATGAAATATTCATGCTCCTCTGAATAGCTCAAGTTGTAAGTCTACAAAGAGAACATGGGTTTAGGGACTGGTGCAGTTTGGTTGATGCTTGTGATCTTTAATGATGACCGAACACAATTCAACATCGGGTTTAACAAAAGCCAAACAAGAGTATCACCTTGTAATTACATGCTAATACTATTCCAGCTTCATTAATTTTCACACACATTTAGTGCAATGCACTACAGATATTTCTGCTTTAATACAACATGCAAGCTCACACTATAGCTGAAACGCTTTCATAAAAGCCACTGTATATATATTACGGATATATATTAACCAAATTGATAAATAATTAACTTAAAACATACAACCCTTCAACAATACTTTAGATAATTACTGCATTGGGGTGTAGAAATTGTCATCATACATTACTTGTCACTGTATGTAATAAATAATTACAGTATATCTTTACAGTACACCAAAGAAAGGGGAATCCCAATACCTAATGAGGTCTCAAAATTTAATCCACAATAGACCCCTTTCAATGCTTTAATCAGTACCTTGAGCTAATCAAACCAACGAATGAGCTTATGTTGTTCCAAATCACAACTAAAAGGGGTGATCTAGGAAAAAACAGATTCTAATTCATTTTCTCCAGACGCTCCATTGTGTCCCGGAGGTCCTCTACCACGATGTCCACGTCTTCCCGTGATGTCCGTCGGCCCACACTAATCCTCAGAGCATTTATTGCTACATGGTATGGGATCCCACAGTTCAGCAGAATATGAGAAGGCCTGCAAAATATGCATGTGTGACCCTGTTTTATTATTATTATTATTATTATTCAAACAAAGGTATTTTAAGGTTCAGTGTCACTATATGTCCTTTTTATCTGGTGTCTTTGAACATGGTAAATATACAGTACTGTACATACACATGCATGCACTACAATATAGTTGTACATTTTAGAAAATTACAGATGCTTCTGAACTGAAATATGTTCCTCTCTTTCTAAATATCTCATACAGAAACAAAGAGCATTTTAGCATTTTAAAATCTGCTCACCTCCCGCCAGTAAAAGACAGCGAATTGCACTTAAATAATTAATTACACTGCAGCACACAAGCATCACAGACATTTCACAATCATTCAACCACAAGTTTTTCGCAAGCTGATTAATTTTTGACATGTCCAGATCACCTCCCACACTCACCGGAGGCTCATCAACGAATGATTAACGCTGGCATTTAACGTTGTCAGATTATTGTGTGCTCTCTAACCTGATTGTCTCATGTTGTCTCAGGGAATTTCATGTTTTTTCACGTTAAACTTTCTCTTCGTCTCACGGTCACGCTTTGCTTCACAATTTGGATCCATTGCACAGCTACAAACTCTTGCTTCCGCTTTCTTGACAACAACTCTTCTTAGCGTTTTGGATTTATTTATGCAACAATTGATTTCATGGCTTTTCTAACTCCTATGGATATCTACTCGGGGCACAATCACTGAACCTCTACAGAAGCCATGCCTACCATGCCTACTCGCACTACGCATCTTATAAAATCTTTTTAAGCAAGAGTCCTCCAAACGTCTCTTGTGAGCTACCCACTGATCCCATGAAATCATGGATCTAGCTAGGCCTCACTATGGGATCTCCAGAGGTTTCTGGGTTTCGGAAACTTTTTTACCACTGCTTCATTAAAGGCTACATCTCTGTGGAGGCCCCATTAACATACCTGACCTAATCCAAAATGCGGAAGCAGACAGAGCATTCGCTGACCTCAAGGAAAGGGTTAGGTCAGGTCCCATCATTACCATCCCCAACCCTTCTCCTCAGTTCATAGTTTAGGTCGACGTAGCTTCTCCAAATCCGTACATTTTGTTCTAGTCCCCAAGCTTCCCTCTGCCAAAGACACAGGAGAGTCACTAATTCTTCTCATTTTCCAACTTCATGGTCTTCCCAGTGACAATTGTCAGACCAGGGACCACAAATTATCTCACGATTTTGGAAAGCATTCTGTAAACCTTTGGGGGCCACTCCTAGTCGGTCATCAGGGTTCCATTCCTAATCCATGGACAGACAAAGAGAAAAAAAACAGGCACGTAAGATCGCACTTCAATGCATGACTACTCGTGACGTCACCACTTGGAGCAAATTTCTCTCATGGGTTGAGTATGCCCATAACTCCGAGTCATCAGCATCCACAGGTATATCTACAGTATATTCCAGCGCTGTTTGGGCTAACAGCCACCACTTTTCGCAACACTGTAGGAGAAAGTACATCAACACCGTGGTGAAAAAGGCCCGGCAGCGTCTCTACCACCTCAGGTGCTTGAGAGACTTTAGACTGCCCTCCAAGGTGCTCAGGAACTTTTACTCCTGCGTTCAGCTGAGCGCATCATCCGCACCGAGCTCCCTGACCTGCACTCGATCTACAGCAAGCGGTGCGGGACCAAGGGCAGGAAGATTGTGAAGGATCTCAGACTGTTCTCTCTGTTGCGGTCAGGAAAGCGCTTCAGCTCCCTGAAGGCCAACACAGAGAGACTGAGGAGGAGCTTTTCCCCACAGGCGATACGGTCTCTAAACCAGATTATCACACAGGACTAATCATCTCTGCGTTTTTGCAACACTGCACAGAAATGGACACTCATGGACATTATTCATCCGTGCACACACCCCAGTACACTGTAGAACGGACAATCATGGACATTGCACATTTGCACACACATTGCACATTTTCACATTCATTTCCACTTTTTACTTGCATTTAAATTTATTTTATCTTGTACAGATAGAATTTTATATTTCTTATATATTTTTGAATTGTTCTACTTTCTTATAGTTCAGCTATTTATTTCTTTATTTCTTTTTCTATTTCTCTTTCTTATTTCTTGTTATTTGTTTTTAAAATTTTTAAGGTCATAGGCGGTCGTATAAGCATTTCACTGCATATCGTACCGTGTATAACTGTGTATGTGACAAATAAAATTTGAATTTTTCTTATACACTCGACACTTCATTCGCTGCAGTAAAAAGACATGGTAATGGGCTAGAACAACCCTGTTACAGTCCAACAAGACATATAAGAGGCAAGGTGATCGTCATCACTCTAACTTTCCTAAATAACATCCCTTTAAGGATCTTATATAATTCCCACCCCGCTTCATCAGTTCTTTCACAATAACCAAGATAAACCTATGCTCTGTCCAAATCTTGTTCCTCTCCTTTATGCATCAAATCAACCCTACCTTCCAAGTCTCCCACCTACGCCCTATTGAATCCTGCTTGTTAACTTCTGGGTGTATTTCTGCACTGATCAACCGCACGGCTTTGAAATCCTGCCTTCTTGTCCACGTCCCTGGCCAGCAATTTTTGACTCCGACAGCTGGATCCCAGTTTGGATCCCACAGCTTTGAACTCCCACTTCCGCTTTGTTGAGCAGCTTTCACCTCATTGTTTCGGTTCCACGCTTGCATAGTTAATTTCACTGAACTCTTCACATGCCGCCGCTCAACACCTGAACCACTGCATTTGGGTCCACCCTCCCATATACCTCTAAACCTATGTCACCAATACCCAGCCCTAATCATCACCGCTACCAACTTACTGTAGAATAGCATTTTAAAAGATAGCACCTTTCTTCTCTATCATGACCTGGAATGCAAAAGGCATCATAAAATTTCTATACTGTACTGTGCATATTTTTTTATATAGTTTTGAGAAATAGTTCCACAGGATTCCCGAAGGAGTTTACGCTCTCATTCTTGGCTTTCCTTTAAAGTCCATTCCCTGTACCTGACCAGTTTCAGAGGAATGTTTTTGTTTGTTAAGCCACACAGTGACCTATGAATCATTCAATCATAAAACATCTTAATTAAGGTATGAAACAGTGAAAAACATGTGGAGATCATGACAGATGATCAGGCTGGTTATTAGTACACTTGTGGTGAGTGGTTGAAACAGTGAGGTTGCTGTTGAGGTTGTTGATAATAAACAACCAATTTGTATTCTGCATTTGCTGCCTGTCTCAGTAAAACGTATTTAAATTTCTTTAATATATTCTACATACTGTAATTTTATTTAATAGGAAGAACTGAGAGGTGGTTCAAGACTATTGCACATATTGCAATAAATAGGACACCTGTATTTTGCAAATACACTTGACAATACTGTTCTTGCAAGACAAGAACTATTCCAGAACAGCTGATCTTCGTGTTTTAAAATAACAACTGACAGTTGTTGTTGGTGTTATTATTTAATTGCCTAATTCAATATGTTATTTCATATTTTCTTAAATCTCCAGTATTGTTCTAGTATGTAGAAAATAAATCACTAAACAAAAAACATTGAACAATTTATCACCAAATTACATCTTTTTAACCTTACTCACTAGTGCAAGTAATGTCTGTAATAAAAGACTTACATTGGTGCTACCTAACCTAATATTATTATTTAATTATTGCATTTTTGCACAAAACCGAGATGGTACATACTGTACATGCTATGATGCAGTAGTTTGGAGTGTCTGCAGATTAGATACTCACTGATCTCCATGGTCTGAGTGACAGGCAGCACCCACACTGGCCAGTAACCTCCTACATGTGGACAGCACTCTTCGGCCTACGACACAGCCAGGGACAGATCAATTATTCAATGCAGCTATTTTGTTTTACAAATGGCCGAGGTCAGGATGCGAGTCAGCGCACGTGCCATGAAAATCTTACATTTCATTAATGGGTCATTTTCTAATGTATTTCATGGGTTAATATTTAAGTGACCAAACTTTATTATCTGTAATATATTGGATGCTGGCACTGGGCCATCCTAAAAATGCAATAAATGTGTACTGACGTGTACATATTAAAGCACAGATGGGGGTTTTACCTGCAAAATGTTAAAATATAAGTGTATTTGCAACAAAAGATAATTGTTGAAATAAAGAAATGTGAGGATAGATATTCACCGTACAGTTCTTGTCCCAAAATAGACACATTACATGTGTTGGGCAGTGTGTCCGTTCCGTTGAAATGACTGTTAAAACGAAGCTTGTCTTTTCCAAACACAGTCTAGATACAAAGAATATGGTAATTACAAGAAAAATCTTTTAATACTACTCATCATAAACTACTCACCATAAACTGCAATATAGACTGAAAGAATGCAAGCCCTAAAAAATAAAGGCTGATAATTAATAGACTTACCAGCAGCCGCTGCTCCAGGTAAAGTCTGACATCCAGAAGATGAGACTCGTCTTTCACCAGATTAGCCGTCACCAATTCTGCAGCCTTTGGCCAAAAAGAGATGCACATGTCATTTACAACACTGAAATCGATACTGAGTGATAATGCATAAAGGAATATACCAAAAAGAACAATGCTAAGGTTAACCTCTTACCTTCCCCAGACCAGCAATCATTGCTGTGTTCTCAGTCCTGAAAAGATCGTTAGGAACAATATCAATTTCAGAGTCAATGCTTCAGGTTTATTTATTTATTCACTAGTTCAAAGGGTGAGCATCACCACACCGCACGTATACTGCCGGCTAATAAAGCTATGCAATACCCTGGTCTAAAGTTGCGCTCTTGTCCTCCACCAAAGAGCAAAGGGTAAAGAGGGGTCACAGTTCCAGGACCGTTCACAAACAAGGCACCAATTCTAGGAGCATAAAACTACAAAGAAACAGCAATTATTTCTCATTACAGTGCATTTGTTTCAGAGTACAAGGCATGTTAAAATCAGATTGGTCTGGAAATTAACCTAATGTGGCTGTCTGCTTATTTTGGCAAACCAACAGGTACTAAAACAAACACACACACACACAACTATAATTTGTCATTATTTATGGCATTGCTATTTTGTTGATTTCATAATTCCATTTCATATATTAAACATTTATTTAACTGTACTTGACTAAGCCAGTAAAAAAATATGAACATGATACATAATAGCAAAATTACTATTATTGCTTTTTCTCTTCTTATTTTATTATTATACTGTAATTACAGTACTCATCAACCAGGCCTGTTTACCTTGTGTCCAACTATTGTAAGGTAATCCACCTTCAGCTCTTGGGCATCTACACGGATCTTCCCGATGGCCTGCGCTGCATCCGTGTGTAGCAGAATTCTGGGAGAAGACGGAGATCTTTTTGCTGCCTTCACCCTCTGACAAATCTCCCTGATTGGCTTAGTCAAAACAGAATTGATGTAATTTAGGTTGATCACTTCCAGTCCAGTTGTCTTGTAGCCTTCATTGCTTTCAATTCTGAATTAATTCTTGATTTAAATAACGCAAATAAAGGATATATATGTTTGCTTACATTTCTCTGTATTACCAAAGCTCTCTGACCACCAAAGCTTGGCCAATTATTTTAAAATGCATTATTATTACTTGAAACTAAGATACATGAGAATAGAATTTTAATTGAACTACATACTCTTCAACGATCTGCTTTCAGATTCTTAAACTTTGTGAATTTTAACCGTGTCTACTCACTTACCATAATAACCCCTGTTTCGTTGTTGGCTAGCATGACTGACACCAGGCATGTAGAGGGACGCAGTGCTGCCATGACGTCCTCCACCTCCACCCGGCCTGTCACTCTGGAAACAGGCAGGAACGTGACATCTACAAGATAAAGAAATCAAGGCAAGCAAACCTTTAATGTGACTCTACTTTGTCATGGAATTAAAAAAGTACAGTGGAACCCTGGATTGTAAGTAACTTGGTCTGCAAGCATTTTGCAAGACAAGCAAAAAATTTTTTTACTTAATAAGCGAGCGAGGTCTTGGAATACGAGCAGTACGTCTGCGCTTTGTCTGCCAAGCGTCACGTGATCACAACTGTGCCAATGGCTCTTCTCTCACGAAGGCTGAGGGATTGTGGGTAATCCTCTCCCATGCGCAGTCTTAGTGCGTCACTCATATAGACGTGCGTGTTCTGTTTATTATAACATTGTGATCACACACAACGGAAACACTGCTGTGTCGGGATTCTTTTCGAAGGTAAAGTGCAGGTTAATTTGTTTTAGTTTTACTTTATACTTTGCATAATTTTTTTATATATGAATATTTATGGGTTATGGAACAAATCATTGAAGTTTCCATTATTCCTTATGGGGAAATTCACTTTGATATACAAGCATGCTTCCAGAACAAATTATGCTCGTTATCCAAGGTTTAACTGTAATTCATTCATTCATTCATTCATCTTCATTTAGGCTCCATCCTGGTCAGGATCACGGAGGAACTACAGCATATTCCATTAATTTTGGGCATTGGACAAGAATACATCTTAATAAGGCACCTGCCCATAACGCACACCCTTATTCAGACACTATCACTATAAGTCATTTATCAGTCAGGAAGGACCTTGTGAGGGCAGGAGGAGAACATGTGAAACAGAGAGTTCATTTAACATATAAGATAATAAAATGACCAATGAAAGCTTCAATTTTCAGAAAGACAGAGTATGCTGTAGCCCCAGGTCATGTGTCATCATTACGTACCTGCCTTGCCCATTTTTACCAGGTGTTCAGCCATGAGTTTGACAGAATCATGTTCCACATTGGATGTGATGATGTGAGGAAGAATCTTTATGCCATCAGGATGATAATTTTCCCCAAGTCCACCCTGAGCTGGCATGCTGCTCTTCCAGTAGTGTTCTATTGCTGAGTGGAACACCATGTTATTAGCCTGAAAAGAAATATCAGGGAATAAAGCAAGGATATACTTTCATAAGACCAAAAACAGATAGTACCCTCTTTGTGATAAAATATATACAGTGTAGATATCAGGCAAGGATTGTTAAGACTGTAAAAAGATTTTTTTAAAGGTGAAATAAAACAAATAATTAAATAAATAATATGTGTATATGAGTGTGTTTTGTGTGTGTGTCTGTGTCAGTGTAAGAGTGTTAACACTTGTGATGTGTATGTACAGTGGTGTGAAAAACTATTTGCCCCCCTCCTGATTTC
>JAOTQY010000015.1:14663397-14674350 GCA_026413445.1 Dolichallabes microphthalmus
TTGGACTGTGGGAGGAAACCGGAGTACCCAGAGGAAACCCACCAAGCACGGGGAGAACATGCAAACTCCATGCACACTGAGACGGGAATTGAGCCTGGCTGGGAATCGAACTCGGACCATGACTGGGACCTATTGTAATGTATTATACTTATATGCACCTCAATTTAGATTTGTTTTTCATTGACAGGCTTGAAAACAGAACCATGAAAGAAACATTGTACTGTGAGTTTAAACTGATTATTAATCAATCGTTGATTGGATTACTTAAACCAATGAGAGATTATGGAATGGTTACTGACTCCCATCACTAATTTTAATATACTCTGTGTATTGCAACCACTGATTACTTCCTTGATTTTGTTTGTCTAGAACAAATCATGCCCTTTGGCTCAGTTTAACAGCTTGTATCCACAAAACAGCTCTGTATGCAACCCAATGTACAGTTTGGTTCACTTCCTGCTGTTGCACCGATTCAGAGTCAAATCACTTTCTCACTGCAATCAAACTACATCAGAGCTAATTTGGAACTGAACTGAGACCACCTCACTCAGACACTCTTGGACCAGTTTGCTTTGGTCCACACCTGAACATGATTGGCTTGCAAGTCCAAATAAATCAAACAGATGTGAAACATACCAGGGTTTGATTTCAAACTGACTAAATGCCGCACATGTGAAGAAACCTTTAGATTAGGAGTGAGCTGTAAAACAGCTGAAGGTTGAGGAGCTGAAGAGAGAGGAACACTGCCACCTGTAATGCTGCTATATACACTGTCTAGCAACAAAAAAAGGAAGGGTCAGAAGGGTAAAATTATTGGTCTTTGGTGCGGTGTCAGTCCGCCTGTTTCTTGTAAGAGGAGACGGTTCGTAGTAGGGTTCATCTTGCGCATAGCCACGTCTGTTTGCAGCGGCGGACGAAGTGTTGGGCTGAGAAGAGTGGAGGTTGGTAGCCTAAGCAACACTGAAACGGGGACAGACCCGTCGAAGCGGAAGGTAGAGAGTTTTGGGCATATTCGGCCCATTTGCTCCAGGTGGTTGAGTTCAGAGTCGTCATGCAATGGAGGGAAACCTCTAGAGCTTGATTCATTCGCTCGGTTTGTCCGTTAGACTGGGGATGGAAACCTAGCTCCGATGAGCCTGTAGAATGCGCCCCAAAACCGAGAGGTGAACTGTGGACCCGGGTCTGACACGATGTCCGTGGGGAGGCCATGAAGCCAAAATACGTGGAGGATGAGTAGCTCCGCAGTCTCCTTGGCGGATGGCAGCTTAGGAAGAGCAACGAGATGCATTGATTTGGAAAAGCAGTCGACAATGGTCATGATACAGTTGTTGCCTTCAGACGAAGGTAGGCCAGTGAGTTGTGAGACCAAGGACACTGAGGAACCGTTAGGGATCTAAGAAGACCAGCAGCTGAACGGTTGTCGCTCTTACAACAGCCGCAGATGTCGCAGGACGCCACGAATCTGGGCACGTCCCTCCCCAACATGGGCCACCAGAATCATTGCTGGATGATGAAGCAGGTTCGGGCGGCGCCTAGCTTCCAGGACTTATGAGCGTAGGCAATGGGGGACGAAGAGGCGATTTGGTCGGACATTACTTGGCCCAGGTTCTTGGGCCAAAGCCTGTTGAACCTGGTCTCTTGGTCTTGGTCTCTACGTCCAGCTCCATGGCTCCAATGGGGCAGGAGGATGGCATCTGGCTTAGAATTCTTTGAGCCCGGCCGGTAGGACAGGATAAAATTTAATCTGGAAAAGAATAAGGAACACCGAGCTTGACAGGATTAAGTTTCTTGGCAGTGCAAGCAGGCACTCCAGATTCCTGTCACTAGAAATGGGAGCTCAGTCCCCTCCAGCCAGTGTCTCCACTCCTCCAGAGCTAGCTTGATGACCTAGGGTTAGGGATGGGCGGAGTGGACAAGAGGAGTGTCAGAGGGGTCAAGATGGGCCAAGAGTTCTCGGTCGCCTATGTCATAGTTTCTCTCAGCTGGGGATAGGTGGCGGGAGTAGAAGGCACAAGGATGCATCTTGTTGTCCTGGGTGGACCTTTGGGAAAGAATGCCCCCAACTCTGGTATTGGAGGTGTCAATCTCCACTACAAACTGGTGAGACGGGTCGGGGATAGCGAGGATGGGAGCAGAGGTAAACCTTTTTTTAAGGTCAGCAAAGGCTAGATCCACCTCCATATTCGAGCAGAACTGGGTCTTAGCAGAGGTCAGCGAGGTCAGAAGGGCGGCGACAGAGCTGTATCTTCGGATGAAGCGGCGATAGAAGTTGGCAAAACCGAGGAACTGTTGGAGGTCTCGCCGTGAGGCTGGTGTGGGCCAGTCAGTGACCGCCTGGACCATGGTTGGATCAATCTCTAGCCTGGACGGGGAAATTTCAAAACCCAGGAAGTTAGTGGAGGATGTGTGAAACTCATACTTCTCTGCCTTAACAAAGAGGTTATTCTCCAAGAGCCTCTGAAGAACCTGGTGCCGGTGTTCCCCCAGGGAAGGAGGATGGGTGGATGATTCCAGCGGTGAGGGCTTCGGTGATGTATGTGTTCATGACCTCTCTCTCTTGCCGAGACAAAGAGTACAGTCGGGCCTTAGGCGGAGGTCAATAGGGCAGTCATATGGTCGATGTGGTGGAAGTGACGTGGCTTGGGTTTTGCTGAAAACCTGCTGGAGATCATGATAATGAGAGGGAATGTTGGAGGTACCTAGGGTGTACTCGGGGTTGGCTGAAGTGGGGAGTGAAGGGACCGCAGAGTGAAGGCACGACGTGGCACAAGAAGGGCTCCAACCCATGATAACGTGCTTGATCCAGTCGATCTGGGGACCATGGGAGACCGAGGACCAGAGTGGCGTGTGATTTATTGATAACAAAAAAAGCCAATCTCCTCAGAATGATTCTCCGACGTTCTTAGAGTGATGGCCGGAAGGGGACTTCCATTTAGGGCTTGGATGACCAGTGGGAGGTCCAGTGAAGTGCAAGGGATCTGCAATGCTTTGACCTTAGCTGAGCTGACCAGAATCCAGTCAGAGCCGGAATCAATGAGTGCCTGAATGAGGGGGCGAGGTTCTGGGAATTTGTCAGAAGGAGCGCCCTCTAGTGCTCCCAGTCTGACTAGAGGGCGCCTCCTTTTAAAGAGCAGTCTTTGAGCATGTGACCTGAGCCCCCGCAGTAGAAGCAGGCCCTCTCCACGCAAAGGCGGCGTCTCTCCTCATCAGAGATGCGGGTTCTGCCCAGCTGCATGGGCTCCTCCTGATTAATCTGTGTTGGATGAGAGGATGGGTGGGATCTCCTGGTGGGCGGTGACCTCCGGGTCGGTTGTCTTGAATGAAGATGTGAGTCAATCCTCCCGGCGAGGTCCATGAGTTCATGGAGGTCAGAGGGAAGTTCCCGGGAGACTAGCTCATCCTTGAGTGCCTCTGACAGCCCTTCCAGAAAGACATCTGCTAGGGATCTGTCATTCCATCCACTTGAGGCAGCTAAGGTCCGAAACTCGATGGCGTAGTCATAGGCGGAGCGCGATCCTTGGCGGAGGTGTAATTATTTGACTCCGGCCTCCCTACCGACGTGAGGTCAGTTGAAGACCCTCTTCATTTCTCCAAAAAGGCCTCAAAACTATCACAACATGGGTCCTGAGCATCCCAGAGAGCTGTGCTCCGCTACAGGGCCCTACTTGTGAGGAGAGTGATATTGTAGGCCACTCGGGATCTTCCTGAAGAGAAGGTAGAGGCTTGAAGTTAAATAATCAGGGAACACTGGGAGAGAAAGTTCCTGGCTCTCCTCCATAAGTGGGGGTAGCTGGCAAGCGTGGCTCTTGAAGGGAATCCATGATTGTGGTCTGAGCTGTAGACGCCTGAAGGCGCTGCATTTGGGTGCTGACGTCCGCGAGTGTCTGCCTGGTTGTGACAAGCTCCTCCTGATGCTTTCCGAGGAGAGCGCCTTGATTCTCCAGTGCTTGTCTCAATAATCCTGTCCAATCCTGCTGGATCCATAGTATGGCCAGATTATTCTGTCAGGAGACGGGGCTCTCGTTGGCTGCAAAGGTGGATCCAGACGCCCAGGAGGCGGGGCTCTCGTTGGCAGCAAAGGTGGATCCAGACGCAGGTGCAGAAGCAGGGCGTTAACTGTTCTCTGGTCAAATAAACAGGTGTGTGCGCACAGAGCTGTGACTTCTGCTGGCGCTGGTATCGTGCCAAGAGCGTGGAGCTGAATTGTAGTTGAGTAGGAAAAGCGTGGGGTCAGAGTCGTGAGATCTAGCAGTGTAGCGCTGGTGTACTAGAATGAAGATAAGCCGTAGGGTCGAGAGATCCATAAGCGAGGCAAACAAATTCGAATCGTGAGGCAAAGGGGAAAACGAGAAACGAGATAAGCTTGGCAACGTGAAAACTATAAAAATAAACGCGAGAGAATTGGGTTAGGGCACTCAATAATCTGGCGAGGAATTGGCATGCTGCGCTTCCTTATAAACTCAAAGAATTCAGCGCCAGATGAGGATTCGGTGTGCAGGCGGGGAGGTCCAGGGGCGTGGGAAGTAATATGACAGCATGGGAAAACAAGCCCACATGGTGAAGAGCATGACAGCTTGGGAACGGAAATGAGACGGAAGTGGTCTTTGATCAGCACAAAAGCGCTGAGACCGTGACAATTTATGGTCTATTACACTGGAAATGTGTTTCTTGTGTCATACACTCATGCATACACACCCATATACACAGACTCACAGATCATTATTATCACAAACACCAATGTCAAACAAGAGATCCTGAGAGCTTGTGGAAATGAAAGAACAACTTCACACAAACACACAGAAGTATAGGTTATACTCAGTGTTTTCTTGCTCAACACTTTTCTTTATCCCCTCATATCAGGCCTTCCAGCCTTTAAGTCATGCTCCTGGCAGGGCATGCAAGAAAACCATCTTTTTTACACTCTTTGGCTCCACTTGCATCATGGGCCTAAATGAGATTTGAGAATTGTTCATGAGTGAGTTAGCTATGAAATTGCTACCATTGAGGTAATGGTTCCATGGATTAGCTTTTAGTGCCCTGGCTCTACTAGCCTCGCCCTCTGCCAGGTTCTGCTGCATTTCTGATGCTGCTAACATTTAAAGTCAGCGTTTGATGTGTGTGACAGGGTGTAGCGGTATAAACATTGCCTCTGTGCTCTTGCCAGAGTCATTTACTATGGCACTTCTTACAAGCCCTGTTGGGTTTTTACTACCCACCTTCATCAATGATGAGTGCCATGCACTGGGCTTGGACTGGAAATTATACTTGTTTTGATCTTTTCCATGATGCCTTGTTTATTCGCTCACATTAAATGACTGGACAGGTTGAAGTTTTTGATGCTTTTCAGTAAATGAGTAACATGAGCAGACAAACTCATGCATTCATTCTTTGTTATTAAATGCTTTATTCTGGTCAAGGTCACAGTGGACCTGGAGGATATTATGGGAAGACTTTTATGATATAATAACACACTCAAGTCCTTTGCAATTGACTCTGAACACACAAGAGTATAGCTAATTCACCTGCTGGGAGGGTGGAATGATCTGCTAGGAAAAACTATATGGGCATGTGGAGTATATATAAAAAATCTGCAGTGGTTACCCAAGCTTAGGTCTGTGCTGTACTACAGTACCATGCCAAATACTGTTTATACAAGTTTAATACAAATACAAGTTTAATAAGGAAAGGTGCTGATAGAATATGGACTGTGTAAAAGGGGCCTATCTAAACTTTCACAACACTGCCCACTAGTGGTTGCACTAATTGATGCATACTGGAGTCATGAAAAGCCTGCAGTGTGAGGTCTGATTCTCAATCACTGCACCGCAGAGCAGCACCCATGATTTCCAGCACAGCTTTGACATTTGGAATGGAAATCTATCAATGCTGTGTTACAGACTTAATGAAATCATAAATCACTATCCTAGAGATGTATTCTAGATACCAGTACAGTAATTTTTACATGGGGGGATCTGTGAAGAAACAGGGACTCATTACAAAATGACACAGATAACAAAAAACAAAAAAAAGATGACTTTGTTTTAATAGTCTGTGTGGGAAGCGATAATTTTGTACATAAAATCAAATAAGAGCTGTGTTAGATGTAAACATACAAGAAAAAAAGATCTCTACCACACCTCCTGCAAAGATTTAGATAAGACGCAGCCCATACAAACCAAGCCATGCATTCCAAAGGCCAACTGGTTATGGTCTCAATATTATATATTTACATTGAGACCATACCGACACAAAAACATTTCCATAGGCTTAGAAAGAAAATGGGGAGGAACAAAAAGAAGCCTGGAGGATAAAAACAGCAACATGAGTGAAAATGTAAGAAAAGAAAAAAAAAACACAAAGTACAATGGAAAGTGATGCAATGATGCCAAAAGTTATTTAAAACATGTATAAAAGAAAGAGAATGAGTGGATAGGGACTGGAAAAACAGTATACCTAGGCATGTCCGAATCAAGAAACTGTCTGCAAAAACACAAAACAACATTCTGTTAGTGGACTTGAGGCCAGAGGTGTCAGAGCAAGCATCATCCATGATGTTATTGGTGAAGGTTTTTTGTTTGACAGTTAACCGACTGTAAGGATGCGGTTACAGCGGCCATCTTGATAAAAGTTCACTTAACAGAACAATACAGTCAGCACAAATGGCTAAGCCTCAGCTTTAGTGCCTGGTTCTGTCTTCTGGGTTACTCCTTTGGCTGTAGTCTTTGAGATTATGCTGGATGTAAAGATTACACTGAAAGACAGGAGATTGTGATTGCATGGAAAAAGAACTAGGAGATTATGTTTACTAATCTGTTTGTTTTAATGCATTATAATTTCTATAGTAACAGCTACTTAAAATAAGGGGCTCTACACATTCCATGTGTAATAATGAACTGTCATAAGAAGGAGAGCCATAACCTTATGATTGTCTGCCTAATATTGAGTAGGTCCCCCTTTTACCACCAAAACAATAATGACCTCTGTATTCTGACACCTTACTATTGGAACCAGCATTAATCTTTTTTCACAATGTCTATTGATAGCAGAATAGAAGCCTTTACTCCCCATGTGCATCAGTAAACTTTGGCACCGCATGACCCTGTTACCAGTACTCTCATTCTCCTTCTTTGGATCACTTTTGGTACAGTATGTCCTGACCATTGCAGCTTGGGTCAGGGGTGGCTATAGCTTACTGATGCACATGGGGAGCAAAGACAGTGTAGATCTAAGTGATGAAAAGGTTAATGCTGTTTGTGATAGAAAGGTGTCAGAACACACAGTGCATCACTGTTAGTGTGGCAAAAGGGAGACCTACTCAATAGTAGGCAGGTGGTCATAATGTTATGGCTGTTTGGTGTATAACTGTGAGGTGAAGCTTTGTGTAAGGAGACTCCAGGGTCAGCGCTTTCTAATGGTGAGTAATTTCTACTTCATAGGTGAGTCCTAAGGACACAGAATTTTACACTTTCACTGTAACATGACATGCTGTGAGTTTTCTTTGCTTGGTTGGTTGTTTTTAAATCTTATTACCATCAAAAGAGAAAAAGAAAGGGAGTTGATCATGAGGTGCTATAATGTACAGTCATTGTCAGTACCCCCCATTGTTTAACCCCCCACCCCTCATTGGGTAAAATAAGAAAACAAATCACCTGACCATAGCAGGTCTCGTACTAGGCAAATCGAACCACAGACAAACGACATCATATTACTTTTTTTTTTTTTTTTTTTACAGTACCACTACTTATTTAACAAAAATTAAGTCAAAAAGAAAAAAAAATCATGCAGGCAATACTAAGTACCACCATGATTCAACAGCTTGTAGATCCACCTTTAGAAGCAATAATGTAACTTGAAGTAATCATTTCCTGTATGACTATTATTTCAACATTGCTTAAGCTCATTGAGGGTTTTGGGCATTCGCTTATGCACAGCTCTGTTAAGATTCTATCACAGCATTTTGTTTGGGTTGGGATCTGAACTTTGACTAGGCCATTCCAAAACCCTGATTCTTTCTTTTTTCGGCCATTCTGATGTAGGTTTTCTGGTGTGCTTCAGATCATTGTCCTATTGCATGACTATATTTTGATCAAGCTTTAACTGCCAGACAAATGTCTTCACATTTTCCTCTAGAATACTCTGGTAACAGGGCCTCCAAGTGGCGCAGTGGTAAAGTGCTCGCCCTATCATCCGGAGATCGCGAGTTCGATTGGATGAGAGGTACTTAGTGCTCTCACATTAATTATGGCTCTATAGCCAATCAGCCATCTGTGAGCTCATGCAAGCGGAAGGAGCGGATAGCACTGTATGTTACGCCACCCAAATTGTGCATGAGTGAGCAGATCAAAAAGATGCGGTTGGCTGGCATCAAGTGGTTCAGAAGAATCACTCAGTGGAGGAAACAAGTCTGCGGCCCTCCCGACTGAGTGGTAGTGGTAGCCTTAATGTGGAGCGCCCTAGTGACGGGGAGGAATTGGTCATGACTAAATTATGGAGAAATTTAGTTGTGTCCAAATTCCAGATTGATGTGCAGCAACAATTGCTCCTTTAAGCCCATTGTTTATGTTTTTCCCTCTTGACATTGACATACACCTGAATGCTCAAGACTGGAAAACTGCCCAAACTTTTGCACGCCATTTGCACGCCTGCTCAAGGCACAAGGGCTGATGATTAGCAGCACCTGGGTGCAACTTATGCTCTTAAATTCTGTGGAAGCAGTAAACTGATACTTAGTATTGCCCGCATGTTTTTGACTTTTTGTCTTCATTTTTGTTAAATAAATAATGGCACTGTGAAAAAAGTTATAAGTTGTTGTTCATCTGAGGTTGTATTTGCCTAATATTAAGAAATGCTATGATCAGATGGTTATTATTATGCTTTTATACAAAAAAAACCCCATAGAATTTAAAGAAGGGGCACTAAATTTGACACATGACTGAATATGATAACAACATTAAATTTTACTATAAATGGAGGAATATATAACATGTTGTATCTTTATACATTAACATACCTTATGATTAAACATTCCGTGACAAATAACAGTAGTATAAAGAGGTATTATACTGTATGTTTTGGCACATGCTGTTGTAGAAAAATAATCAATATCACATTAGGCCTGGTCACACCACTCTGTTTTTGATTGCATTTCTATAACAGCACATTTTAAAATGCTTTTCTTCTTTATGTAAAGGAGTGAATTACCTCTGCATTAAAAACCTACAAATATCAGTAAATTACATTAAATATTCGCAATTATAGTTACAGTATGTTACAGTTGATATGGTGCTTCTGTAAGTAATGGTAGAGTGAAAGCTAATGATGTAAGGTCCATTGTACTCTGATATGAAAAGTGGTCACATCCACTGGACTGCACATCATGCTATGAGTTACAATAAAATCAATGCAAGTAGGTCAAGAGTAGGTTTCTACCAAATGTTAGGATTCATTTATTTAGGATTGTTATGTTATTAGCGTTGGATTGTTAGTAATGAATGAAATACACACTTAACATCTATAGGATTTGAACAAGAATGTGTAAAGTGCTCCATGCAGATCACAACCATGCAGTAGTTTCAATAGAGATGTCTGGCTCTCTATCCTTAGAGTGGTCAGTGTTAGTAGTGTCTGAGTGGTGAAGAAAAACTGAGGCAGAATGGATAGAGTTGATGAATGAATGGACAGATGGATAATGGACACAAAGTCACACAGCCAGCAAGGAGGTGAACTAGAGAACTCATAATTAATTAAGGATTAAAAGTCCTCATCAAAAGGACTAGACTTTTGTTCTTTATCTAGAATGAGAGAACCACATTCTGGATACAAATAAAAATCAAAAGAGAAATAAAAGGGTAACACCTAATTTGAATGATATGTATTCAGCCTTCATAACACATTTAGAAGCATTGTGCGGATACAGTTTATAAATCAGTAATGTATTATTTATAGACATGGTAAAAACCTGTGAGATGGCAATTTTTTATAGGGAGTTGCGGGAGTGGGGGTTTGGTCAAGCTACCAGTTGCGAAACACGGGAGGGGTCAAGGTGAACAAGTTTGTGTCTACAGAGTAAAGTTAAATAAAGTATGTTTTCATGCTTATTAAACTTATACAAAGTCCCTGTGTGGTTAGTAACAAGCAATTCATGCAATAGTGGCACCGCCATTCTTTTAACCCATATTTAACATTATGTGGGCTTTGGGACAGGAGTGTGTGTTTGCAATTCTGGAAATGCTGACATCTTAACATCCTAATGACTCTGTGTGACATCTGACAGGCCGGCCATGTCAGCTCCAGCTGTCAGACATTACTGCCATGCAGAGTAACATAAAAAGCAAATGCTTTCCAGTTAGAGTCTTTCCTCTCCAACTACAGTTGGCACTATTGCCAGTGCGGTTTGATTCTGAAGTACCCCCCTGAGTCAGGCATTTCAGGAGATCCCGGAAACACAACTAGTGCTGCATCATTTCTATCTTGCTTTTGATGTGATCTCTTTTACATTTTGCACTGTAGTGCATGTCAGCACTCTGGCTGATTATATGAGATAAGATGCAAAGGCAAAACCGACAAGAATTAAAGAGCTGCAAAATATGTAGCTGGTCATAAATGAAAAATCTGCTGAGCTAAAGGAAGGGACTTGGTGAAGAAAATCTTAAAGAAAAGGTCTGACGTGCTTGGTGGTTTATATAGTAACTTGGATATAATTCTGTGCGTTTGGATTGTCAGCAAGTTTAAGGTTAAATGAATGCTCAAGGTGTGCTACATCCCATTTACTTTAGAGGACTGCCATTCAACCTTCTTGCTACTCAGAATGATAAAGTGAAGTACTATGAATGCTGGAAAACGACGTATTGTATAACTGAAAAAAAGTCATTATTTTTTACACCTCCTTTAAAGGGCGAATACTGTAAAATGACACATTTCAAGAAAAGAGCCAATAAACATGTGTACAGTATA
>JAOTQY010000015.1:14674450-14684822 GCA_026413445.1 Dolichallabes microphthalmus
ATGTAAAACTTGTAAAAATGGGTTTCCTTTTACTCCTTTTTAGAAGAAAACTGACGAAAGGCCTTAATATTATAGCATTTAAAACAACTATTAATTCAGATTATTTTTTATAATATAATGATTTAGAAACCTGCCTATCATCTGGAGATGGCTGTATGTATCCAGTGGACAGAATGTTAAGGGACAGAATGTTGGGGTCTATGATGGTTTCGTCTGCTTCTGGAGTGTTTCGAATGCGGCCTAGAACACAAACACATACAGATGTTTAAACAGATGCCGTTATGTATTTTTCTAAATCTTACTATAATTTTCACTTTTAAACTACAGGATTTGGGGAAGGACAAGAAGCTAACTCACCTACAACCAGCTCATGAACCTCTTTCCAATTAATGTCACCCCCTGTCTCATGCACTACAGTCACTGTCACTCTTCTTTGGATTCCCTGTGAGAACAAAGATTTGTCTAGTTTATCAAGCATACTTGAAGACATAGTAGATGTACTGTAGAGTAGTTGATACAGTATGTGTGGACATAAGTGGGTGTGAAGTGATCTGGATCAGTAAGATAAGCAGACCTGGTGTAACAGGAAAGTGCCATGACAGGGCATTCCACCTTTGTGGTCCACTACAGCAGGGATGTAGCTATATATAAAATAAAATAAAATAAAAACTTACACCATCAATTTGCAAGCAATTGTTCCATCACAGAATTACTATAATATTCATCAGTAATTTTAGCAATGTTTCACAATGGCCTATATACCAATGAGTACAATTATCTCCTATTCATTTTATACTGTACCTCTTGACTCACAAACATGAATAAGATCAAGACATTAAACAAACTCACTCTCCATTGGCCTCCAGTTCACAGATCTCAAAGAATACCATTAGGTCATATTTACAGTGGCACGGTCCGGCTGTGGGACGTGTGAGAGTCGTCAGCTTAGTAGCAGGTACTAAAAAAAAGGGGGGAAGAAAGGAGTGTATTTCAGTTTTAGGGAAGTCTATCAGTGTGTGTAAGGGATTTTATTCACTCACAGGCTGGAAAAGAGAAATCTGTTTAAGAGAAGAAAGAAAAAGGAAAGAAATTTAACAATGTAACCGGAAGAAATGAGGCCAGGAAGTAAAACATAGTTAGAAAATGGAGGATCCAGAAGAAGGGCAAATTCTGTGATTGAATGACTGAAGAGTTATCTGAATAACAGTGATCCATTCACATCTGCAGTATTCATTGAATTATTCAGTGTTAGGTATTTTTAGATTTTGTATAGTTCTGACCTCATTCCAAGCCATTTGAACATGTACAGTATAGACCATTAAAGGAGCAGGAAGCCAGCATTTCAGACATGAAGCAGACATTTCAATCATGGGTCCAGGGTACTGAGAAATCTTTCTTCCTTTATGGTATTCAAGCACTAGTGAAACGCTAGGATAAATGCATTAGTGTAGCAGGGGATTAGAGAATTGAAGGTAGTTTTTCTCTAACTGCTATCCTGCATAATCTAAAGTCCAGATTTGACTTAAATACCCCCTTTTTGTATTTAAAATAGATTTCATATGATTGAACCGTTATCAATACTTGCTAAAATTATTTGATGTAAGCAATTGTTTATATAATTATTATATTTGAAGTAGAACCAAAATGAACAGCAAATGACAATGGACTACTGTAGCAACAAACCCACATTCATCCCAAACATGACACATTTCATACATGCAGTACAGGTTCAATAGATGACACAATATTAAGCCACAAGTGTGTGGAAGAGTCGTTATGTCTGATAAATATACAGGAGTGAGAAAGAGCTGGACAAACACACCAGTTATTTACAAGACTGAGGAAAGCCCATAGACAAAAAATTGCTCTCTCAACCATGCAGTTATTTCTTTCAATCACATTTTGCATCAAATCCATAGCATTAAAGTATGGGAATGTGGAATTGGCATGTGATTTAAATTTTTTGTAATTCACTGATTGGAGTTTGGTCCAAATAAAACAAGTGCTTGAAGACTGATTAAGAAAAGTGTTTTCGGGCCATGTATGTAGCTCTGCATTTTATCATTCGTATTGTTTTTAGCCAATAAGAAACATTTTAACTTATACATATATATTCTTTTGAAACAATGAAACAAAATAAAATCTCTCAAAATTTTCACTTTATCTCTGATAACAGCAGCTCTGTATTACTACTGAGTAAATTTCATTCTAAAGATACAGTACAATGCCCCAAACTGCATTAGATGAGATGAGAGCTTTTGTTTCAGGGAATGTCTCAGACCTCATACAAATGTGACCATTACAAACCCGGTTTCTGAGCTTTAATTACTGAACAGATAGAGAGGGGTGGGGCTGTCAGCATGGCTTGCCCCTCTCCCTCTAGAAGGAAGGAAACTGCAACCCCTGCTGCATTGAGAGCATGCCCTGAGATGGAGTCCACCAACGCCCCGTTGAACACGTCAGGCACCAGGTAACGAATCAGCTCCAATGTCTTCTCCCGATCTGACGGGGCATCACTGTCTGCAGCTGAATTCCCACCCCAAATGATACACAACTGATATAACATGGACCCCAAAGCAACAAAAGTGACATACAAAGCAAAACAACTACTGCCAAAATAATAAAGCTATTGTAAAATCATTACAACAAATACAACATACAAAAATGAAAGCCAAACACAAACTGACATTTTACGGCGCTGTGGAGTTTACAATGCTTGAACACAGCATACATAATAATCATAAGACACTGATGGTTGCTCTCACCTGGTTTGGATAGAGGCATAACTCTTGGGAACTGTCTTCTGCATGGACGCAATGGACTAATGGAAGAGACAAAAACTTTAGATTGACATGAAATAAAAGGAGAAGACTGGACATATTGAAACAATGATGTAATAACCTCATTAAGTCCTTGCACAATGGAGGGAATGGCTGTTTCTGATAGTGACCAAACACTTCAAACACAATAGGCTGTGTCTTGATGTACTCCACAAAGGACTTAGTGACCTCCACTGCGATCTGAAGGACCAAATACACAAAGTTGTCCTCTTTATGCAAAATATGTGATAATAAATTAAATGATTATACAAGTTTGTGTTGAAGAGTCTTACATTCTGTACATGATAGAATCCCAGTGGTGGACCTCGTCCGGTGTTTTTCAGTGGCTCTGTAGAAAACGCCTCGTCATGCCGGTGGATAAAGCTGAAAAAATTATATGAAATCTGTAAAGATCTAGCACAAATTTAAATGAAATGTATTGTGTCAGAAACCCATATAGTTCCTGTAACCACCATTAACAAGCTAGATCATTAAAGAGTATTAATTTTAAAAAATTTAGGGAAAACAAGGACATACTTAAACTGGCAGAAGATGTCTGCATACTCTGCGGAGATGCTGGATGCTTGGAGGACAGTTACTCTGAATGTAAAGAGCTCTCCAATCTTCAGGTGGTCCAAAGCTCCATCCAGAACCCCATCTTTTATGTTGCTGTCTAGCTCTTCTGGGTCAGCTAACAAAGCATATAATCAGATAATGAGGCAGCTGAAGCTCATTTAGATACTCAATCTTTTGTGTGTGTCAACATATTTAAATTAAGAGCAAAATTTCCACTTAAGTGAAGTTAAACATAAGTAAAACAAAACATGTAAATAATGGTCAAAATTAGTTTAGGTCAAATCCATTAAATAGAATTAAGTACATTTACAAACTTCATTTATTTTAGTAAAACAAACATAATATCTATATGTAAATGCTATATGAGCCCCAAATCATTTTTGAGTGCACAGTATAAAATAAACAAGGTTTCAGAAGGCTATATACTGTAAAGCCCACATATTAAACAGTGAAACCTTTACTTCAGCCAGTTTCTTATGTTTTATTATTGTTTAATCGCTCTTTTAATCACAGACCAAACAATAGTAATTACATAAGGAAAGCTACATTTTACCCATTTATATAAACCGACTTATTACCCATTTTCTCTCACATCATGGAACTCTAGATGAGAATCTTATTAAAAAGTTTAAAAGCTTTTGACACACAGAGTTAATATTAACTTTAAAACTCAATTATGCAATGTGTCCTTCTGCCCCTTTCTGATTGGATTATTTAGACAATTTTTGTCCTAATGTCCGCAGAGTTTCATCACTTTTTATGCTGAAGGCATCCAAAATATGCAATAATCTCCTTTGAACAGTTAAAGTTGAGATGTGTATAGAACTTCTGTTCTAAACACATCTCAACTATTTTCTGTAATAGTTCTTGCAAGAACATTATTATCAAATGCATTTACAAAAACCATAATGAAGACCATCCCAGGAAAGCAAGACCAACAGAAGAGAGTTCAGAAGTTCAGAGTTATCAGTCTTAGAAATCACCTCAGATTAGAGCTGTTATAAAGTTAATGTTAAATGTCTGATTTACTGAAATTGGTGAGTGTTTAAACAACTTGTGCTTGGCTATTTTATTTATTACCTGGGCAGGTGTTGTTATTAACCTCATCAGCAGATGGCATCATCTCTGCATTCTGTCCCTCACCCTCCACGATCCGCAACTCCTCCTGGGAAAGTCCTTTGCTGGAGAGACCAACTGGACAAGACTCTGATTGGACCTGTTGGTAAGAGTGAAAAATTTGCTTATGTTTGTGTACAGACTATACTGTAGGTCTGTTTCTTCTTGAATAACTTCTTTGCCACATAAACATGGTATTTTATGCTCTGGGTATGCTCTTATCCTGATCAGAACAAAAGCCTGTATTTCCTGTGGTTCTCCAAGAAATTGAGAACAGCATCTCTTCCTATAGTATCAAAAGATCTGTTTCTACCATGGTAGCATCAAATCAGCACTTAATTACTGTATACTATCCATTATCCCAGCATGTCACATTGTTCAATTACTTGCCTGTACCTCATTTCAGTATTTAAAGTCCTAGGTCTTCAGTGTGTTTGTGTTCAGATGTGACTCTCTTGCTATTTGACACCTTTGCTCCTCTGTCTGGCCTTACAGATGACATCACTACCCTTTCTTTCTTTTTGGCAAATGCCATTTCCCCTCTTGAGATTGCTTCCTCTGTTTCTGCCTTGGATTTTGCTCCCCCACTGGTACCTAGGTGGCCATTGCCCTGTCTGCCTTGAATATCACACCCTACCTCACATAAACATATGGACAAGATTGCACCACCTAGCATCTCCTGCTAGTTATGTTAAAGGTAGAGCTTCCAAGAGACCTGGTCACCCTAAGGGCTATTTTAAGTAAACAACCATTTGCATGACTGTCCAAGACCCCCCTCTTTCGCTTTAAATGGGAGTTTTGTCAAGGTAACACCAAAGAGGTGCTGAACTTCACTACCATCATCCCGACACATCATGTACCTTCACCAGTGGCTCTTCTCACTTTATTATCTCTAATATTTAAGTTCTAGTTTTTAATGTCTGTTTGTCTGGTTTCTTGCACTGGTCACAAAGCTGTGTGTACTCCAACATATTTACTAAATATAGCAATCAATTATTTCTCACTTAATTATGCTCAATTCTAGCCTGTCAGTTCCTAGACCTGCATACCTTCATTCTGCACTTCTAAACCTCATTATTCTAGCAAAGCACAATGAGAACAGTGGTTACTTAGTAGCTCACTAAGTAGCGAGTTTTACCTTCTCAAACTGCTGGTCTTCAAATGAGATCTTGGCAGTTCCAGACTGCCTCACGCCTGAGCCATAATCGGGTGCCTCCTCATCAGCTGGAGGAAAAACCAGAGAGCCTTCACTTCACTTCTTCATGAAGTCACACATACCCTGTCCTTTAGGTTGGACAACCCCAACACCTATACAACCTTACAATCACTTTTTTGTAATCTAAATTTAGGGTCCCAATCTTACCTGATATTGCCTGCACTGCTACACGCAGGAAACCCTTGACCTCTCCCTTCTCGCTGACAATGGCTACCCGATGTACCAGGGGCACAGGATATAGCAGGTTACTCAGATACACAAAGGCCCTGAAGAAGAAAAGATACATGAGACAAAATGGGTAAACAAGGAATGTGGTTTATAAAAAAAAAAAAAAAAATTGTGACCAAAGACTGACATTTCGATACAATGGACAAACACAACACAGAGCTGCAAAGCAACCAAACAAGCAGGGACTGCAGTGGCCCTTGATATGACTGCCCCTCAGTGGAGATCTCAAATCAAATGCTTAACCTTCTGAAACTTTTATTGAAGCAAGCATGTGAGCCTTTTTATGGTTTAAACCATTTGGTGGGTTTAAGGAGCATGGGCTAGGAATACCACTAAGCTCTTCATACCATATTGATCAGAATAGATTAGGCAATGTAGTAAGCATGGGTCTCCAAGTGGGTGCACAAATTTGGAACTGCTTGTATGTACGGTATGGTGCTTCTTAGGAAAGTAATCTGGTCTTCTCAGAATAAAGATTAATTCGCTGTAAGCCAGCTAAACCTCAGCAAAGAGATCTGATTCACACTATGGTACATAAAACTACAAAAGATACCATTGATGCATATTTTAAAACCTATGCATGGTAATCAAAACTGGGTTCCCATTATCCCATGGAGGGTAGACATTTAAGGGAAAAGGAATGATCGACAAAGGCAAGATTGGTGAGGTGCAAAAAAGGCATGCTCTGAACAAAAAGGAGTGGTGGGCAAGGGTAAAAAAGGCATGCTCTGGCTCTGGACAAAAATACACAAAAAATTATGCAACGATTAAGAAGGCAAATGAAAAATACCAAGCATTTCTTAGTTGAAACATACACTGCCCTGAGATTAGTTTGACATCTAGATATAAACAATAAGAATACTCTCACTTTCACAGAAGTGTGACATGACAAGTGCAGCTGACCTCAAAAACGAAAAGAAATGCATGTGAGCCAATCCAGTAATCCAAGGTCTCAGTGTCCAACCTCACAAAAAAAGCTAATTGAAATTATTAAATAAAAATTAAATGTTGTGGCATGCCTTGAAGAGACAGCTGTTCTAGAAACCAGCTCTTTCATCTTGAGATATGGGAGACATCCTGGATTATGGCCATATTTCAGAAACCAGTTATCAAAAGACTGGCTGTATTAGTTGATCTCATCCATCTGAAATCCATGCTGTCAACAGGAAAATCTGAGCTTATTTGTTTTTTCTCTTTAAGAAATCTATGCACGAAATTAACACTGACTGGAAAACTGGACCTATTAAATATTATTAGTTCCTGCTGTGCAGATTTTAGCATGAAGCACTTAATTAATTCAAAGAAATTCCATGCACTGCTGATCTTTGGGGTTTACTGATTCATTTTAAATACAATATTCTCAAAGAAGAAGAATTTATTGCAGCTTTATTTAATAGCTAAATATCTATTCAGCATGGATGCCAAAGCTATGTATTGATATACAGTAGGTTAGATGAAAGTCAAAATGTATGGAAATGACAGAAGACAGGTTTAAAGCCCCCAAATGTCTACCAAATTCAAGGTGAAAAAGATGTGATTGTAATGAAACGCATATAGCTGCTGGCTATCCTGTAAGCAGAGGGTCTGCAGGCTGAAAAAACTTGTCAATGAACAAGATAAGCGGAGAATGATCAGTCTGGTCGACGAGGAGTCATGAAAAGCATGAAAAGCATCTTAGAATGCATACCATATAAAAATAGGTTCCACCCCTGTCAGTCCAGATAAGAAAGGTTTGTTTTAGCTTTAACTGTCCAATTTGGGTGAGTCTATGCAAAGTATATACTCAGTTTCTAGTTCTTGACTAAAAAGAATGGAACCTGATGTGGTCTTCTGCTCTTGGAGCTCCACTGCTCTACTCACCACAATTGTAAAGAATGACTATTTGACTTACTATGTATTTTCTAGAAATTCAAATCAATCAATCATTTTCCTCGGTCATCTCTCATCAACAAGATGCTTTCACCCACAGAACTGATGATCTCTCAATGTTTTTTATTGTATCATTCGGTGTAAACTCTAGAGACTGTTGTGAGTGAAATTCCCAGAAGATCAGCAGTTTCTCACATACTCAAACCAACCCATCTGGTACCAACAATCAGTCACAGAGATCACACCTTTTCTTTAGTTATTTTTTTATTCTTCACTGCTGCCACGTGATTGGCTGATCAGGTAACTGTGTGAACATTCCGGTGTTCCTAATAAAGTGGGTGGTGAATGTATAAGAGTTATATGGTCTTATATCACTGCCTTGTTTATTATGTAGTAAACAAAACAAAGACATTTTGATATGGGGAAAATAATTTGGAATTCAGTGGTTTAATGCCGTTATAAAACTGAAGCTGATTATTTTCCTATTACAGCATGTTTCATAGCATATACCACTTATACCCTTATCATCAAGTCATGCTGTTAAAGAAAAATCATCTGTACCTTATGAGCAATCAGAGTTCTGATCCCAGCACTGTGGTACATTTACTTCATTGTGTATGTGTTACAATCCTCTGTCTGCAAATACAGGTTACGTAGGGTATCTATACAGGGAAACAGATGTCCAGTGTCTCAGTGTGAAAGAGCTAGTTTCCTTTCCCAGCATGCTCCTGAAACCTCACCAACCTTCCCACTACACTGAACAAAGGAGCACGCTCATAAAACGGGTCCTCCGCCTCGTCGGAGGTTCTGCAAAGCCCCTTCTCATCGTCCTTATAAATGTCATGGTCGTCATCATCTTCATCGCCGAGCTCAGAACACAGGTCATCCGACAAGAGCTCATCTGTGAAGCAGTCCATCTCTGCCCCAAGCCCCCTGCAGTGCCATGACTGGATCAGCTCGGTGGGTTCAGTGGTCTCGGTGGGGTCAGAGGTGGTCGGGGAGGCCATGGGGTCTTTTACTTGCTCACTAAGGCATGAGGTGAATAGGAGGTTGCTGGTGTAGCCAAAGACATGGGAGCCCAGTTAGTATGGTAACCCTGTTAGTAAGTGTTCACGTAAGGGTCACCTGATTCAGTTGCTTGGTTTTTGAGTAGCCAAATCTTTCATTTCTACAGGGTTACCAATAGTACACTTTGCAGAACAGCACTGCTGTATATTCTTCTTAATGAGCTTTTCATAAGACTTCAGTAAAGTAAGATTGCTGCCTGTCATATTTTTATCCCTCTAACCCCACAAAGGGGCTCATCATTTATAGCAATTTTTAAAATACATACTTTGTGACGAATAACTGAATAAAAAGTGGCGCAATACAGAAAAAGAAATCAAAGCAAGTTTGACCTATTTTGGAGAAGTAATCACTGCTTAAACTGGCTAAACTGGATCTTCATAAGAATACACTCTTAATATTCAAACTGCAGTGTCACTTTATCGACTATAGTGAATCATCAATTTAAATGATAATTCAAGGTTCCATGAAATTTTTTTTAACTCCTATGATAATACTTCCACACATGTTAAATAACTGACTCGATGCATGAGTAGTGGTGCTAGTGTCCGATAAAAGTGTTTCTCAAAATTCCTTGGGGTTCTGCACATATCTGTGTCTTTCCGCAACACACAGCTAATTCAAGTTTTTTGGCAAAACCAGTAGGAAAGAACACAGAGATGCATGGTACTGTACATGTCTGTGACTTGGGCTGAGATGTACAGTACATACACTGCATGCTTTACAGTAAAGTTGCACCATGGCACTACTCACCTCCCAACAAGGCGGAACCAAGGGAAGCGGTCATAGAAAGGGTCTCCTCCCGTCAGTACACTGTCACACTCCTCTGTGGCACCACTGGGAACCTCTGCAGCACGGTCATACATGTCCCTCATCTGGTCCAAACGCTGCCTGCAGGGGGCATACCTCATCAGAAACATTTTTTTCCTCCTCTTTAAAACAATTTTTTATATCCTTGGAGCTTTTCTTCCCAACCACATGGTCTAACAAAAATTTCAATATGGCACTGTATACGGGTATAATATCTATAGTATAAAGTATGAAGTCTTATTCTTCCTCCCCAATCCAGTTCTGTCCTATTGCTGGACCCATGCACGAAATATTACCAGAAGTCAGGGGCAATATCTTTCTTGTTTGTTAAAAGGTCATGTAATTAAAGACAACATATGATTCAGTATAGTCATACATACATTACATAATCAGGTCAAATGTTATGGTAAATACCTGAGCTTTTCCAGGGTCCAATAATGCGTGGCTCCATTTTTCTGGTCCTGCACCTCCACAGCTACGATGGTGCGGGGAAATGGGCTTTTCTCCCGCTCTTGAGTCATATCAGAAGGCAGTAAGTCAGGAGGAAGTGGAGAGTAGAGCGTATCGGTCAGCAACACAAACTGAAACTGCACCTGTGTACACCACAACATTTTGGCAAATATTCTTAGTATAAAAATAAATGACAGCACATGGCATAAACATAGTAAATAAA
>JAOTQY010000015.1:14905711-14924128 GCA_026413445.1 Dolichallabes microphthalmus
TAGAAAAGTAGAAAAAGGTGGACCAGATAACCCCTACACCATGCATAGGGCACGTGAGCAGTAGTGTGTCTGTGGAAGCAAGCATTCATCCATTCTTGCAACACTTCCACATTCTGCAGAATCTTTCAAACCATATTGTAGTACAATTCTGAACAGCATGGCATTTATAAAGAAATGAACTGCAGTGAAAGAATTCATATTTTAATGCCAATGCCATCCACAGTTGAAACCTTTATGTTCACTTATGACTAAAGGAATAATCAGGTGCTTTTTTGACATCCTGTGAGTCATGCTGTCTGTATCCTAATCCTGTTTTCTCTCATTCTCTGCTTGGCTAGATGAGGACTGGGGATGAACACACTGTGAGCGCGTTCTGTCCATTCCTTCGTGACTGATTATATTGGGGTCTGAGGAGCAGAACAGTGCCCATTCTTGCCTAGCGCTTAGTCCACACACAGCTGAAAGAAGGTGAGAGAAGGGAGGAAAATGTATGTGTATTTCAAATATCTTGATGGAACTCCCTCTTTTTTCCTCTTCCTTGCACCAGTGCGTATTTATCCACGATGGTTGCCAGCTGTTCCGGTTTGATAAATTCACAATAGGGGCTATTTGAATTAACAGGAGGCCTGTTCACTTAAGAGCAGCATTCACTGCTAGACCTGAGTGCATTTCATACACTGATTTAATAGAGTTGCGTCGATTCTGGTGCATTATAAGACCACACAGCACGTCAGAGTCCAATAACAAAGCCACATCTAGATTTTTAAAATTTATTTATTTTGACTTTTTGTTAAATGCTTTGCGTCACACATTTATGATTATTGAAATGTTTGACTGTTCAGGTTAAAACAATTACAAGGTCTACTCAAAAACAGCAGGACCTTATGTTACCAGTGGATGAAGGATTTTACAAAATTATCTGGAACACACAATCTCCACTTGTTTACTCAGTAAACCATAAATAACAACACCCATGAATATTGATGTTGACTTAAATATTGCAAAAGACTTTGTAAATGACAGAAGGTCTCGGGTTTACATTCAGTCTTTGATGCACGATATGCTTGTAGAGCTTAAGTCAGCTCTAGCTGTCGCATCTATACAGTGGATAAGATATAGTTGACGGAGAAGAGTGCTTGTTCTTGAAGATTCTGATTCTTCTGGGTGAGAGATTTTTATTTTATTTAATTTTTTGCCTGGTTCAGCAATATTATCTCACTCAGCCCAACAATGCCAGGCCGAATGCTGTTTATTTATCTGTCAAGAACATGAGCATGGAAGCCAGTCCCAAGAAACCAGAATAAAAGCCCTTGCTTTTTATTCACAAAAAATGCCCGAATAACACAAATAAAGCCAAGCTCATCTGGAAAAAAGAAGGTACATGTGAATTAAATGGGAGATAACTATGATTTAAGGTGAAAATAGTGAAGATTTGTGTCTAGGGAGTGTGTGTGTGGTTGAGAGAAACGGAAAAAAAGAGCGAGAGAAATTTGGATTAAGTATGTGGTAGAAAAAAAAATCTAGCTAAATTCTCAGGTTCTAATCTCTTGCTCGGAGCAGCGCACTGCTAAGCCCTGGTTTGGATGACAGGTCCCCCACCTGGACAAGCATGGACAATGTCTCTGCGATGTCTCGTTTCTGTGTGAACAGTGTGTCACAGACGGCTAATCACGTCCGGAACCAAAGGCATCTACCCTATCTGCCTCTACATTTGCTGGGGAATCTTTAAAAAGGCTAAACCTCACTTTCATGCTTGTCTTTTATTCGTGGTAAGTGCTTATCGAGAGCGAGCTGTTGCCGCTGCCCCGTGTTCCCTCCCACAAGCAAGGAGAATGCTTGACGTAAGTACCAGCCAATCTGGGTAAATGTGAATCTCTCCTTCCTGTCACTGTTGGCATATTATGTCCCTAAGGGAACATTCTTTTCATAATATCATAAGCTGCTTAGTGGTGTGCTTCTATTTAAGGCATACATATTAATAGCTATAAGTAAATCATATTTCAACTGTTCACTGCAATCAGTGTTTTTCGGATTGTTGTATTTTGTATAAGAAGGTGCTAATAACTCGGAGGCACTTAGACTGGGCAGACTAAGCCATTTGTATGAAGATAACTTGACATGTGTGGGTGCCAGATCACAGGACAAGGTTTCTCTGAGGGTTAGACCTACTGTACACACCAGTCCTTCCTTCCTTTTTTCCTGTTTTCTTTTTGCTTATCAGAATTCTGGTAGCACATTGAAGAAAAAGATGTTAATCTATTTAAACACCTCATAAATGCTTGACTACTCAGTAGCCACTAAGTGTTGTATCCAGTAAGATTTCCCAATCATCCTTTTCTTTTGCTAAGTGGAAATGAGAGTGAAGCAAATTACAAATTGTCCCAGATTTTTTATTAGTTGTTGCGTAGAAAACAGCTAGTTATTTGAAGAATTGGCGTTACTGTACATGCCTGTACATCTACTGTACATGCCTTTAACTCATCTTGCATATAGATGACTAAAAATTTAGTTGATATTTAATTAGATCATAATTCTTTTCTTTTTATCTGTAACAGTGCTGTTATGAATATTTGGTTGAAATGATCATTTTTCTTCGTCAGCTTTCTAGCTAATGTCCTATAAATACTTCTAATCAGTAAATATTTCTAATCAAAAAGACTTACAGCAGGGCTCTTCGGCAAAATCTGGGTAAATGGCAGCCATCCCTTGCTAGTTTAAATGTTTTATTAATATTTATCACAGGATTTAAGTGCTGATGTGAGCACACCTGCAGCAACTCGGTATTAGTGTTCTATCATTGCACCTGTGGCACTGCATAAATATAAGCTCTGTAGTTGTGTGTAATGAGACAACAGTATTTCTCCTTTAAGTAGAACTAGTCAAGAAAATATCAACAGATTTAATGAAACATTTTGTCGCAAGGTTTTGTTTAACATTGTGGATTTTAGTTAGCTTCTAGCATTCAGTGCAACGGACTACCCACATTTTTTATGGCTAATTAATACAGCATGCCTGGTAAAGGTATAGGTAAATATAGGTCAAGGTTTTTGCTACACTGATTTTATTTTATTTTTTATCAGATGTGTTCAAGGGGTAGCAACTGAAACATTATTTTCTAGGAGATGTCTATAACCAGATTTTACAGAAACCTTACTTTATCTATCTGATCTACTGTTTCAGTACTTCTGATTAATTTAGTTGTGATAGAAAAGCTATGATTTAAATGCACACATGACCTTTAGTTTAAATTGAGACTGAAAGGTATCTTGCATATTAGAAATCCCAAAGTATAATGGGTTCCTATTTTGTTATGTAAAAGCCACACAAAGTGACAGTATTTTTACATCAAACATTTTTTCTTACTAGTTTTGTGTTTGAGTTCCTATTCCTCCGAAGTCTGCACAGGTACAAGCAAATATGTTCCGGCTTGAGTTTCTAAGCACTGGGTTTAAAGTGTCTGTGGATTGGTTACATGGATTAAACTTTCATTTTTATATTATTATGAACCAGTGCATAGCTTCAGTGCTGTAGTTCTAGTTTCGAAAGCAGCTTTCTCGTAGTCCTCCCCAGGCCATCTCCTGTCAATTTTGAATCCCACAATACTTTGGAAATAGAATATGCAACCAGACTTTTCATTGAAATAACATCTATTGTAAATGTATGAATTACATTTCTACATCCTTAAATTTAGCTACACCCTTAAAAAAAGTCTTGAGTTCAACTTCAATGTTGTGTGCAGTGTACACATAAGAGAGAAGTTATATAAAAAATGAACAAAATATATAATTGTCCGTCCATTCACTCACTCATCGTCTATACTGCTTTATCCTGTATACAGTGTCGCAGGGGGCCTGGAGCCTATTCCAGGAGACTTTGCGCATGAGGCAGGGTACACCCTGGATGGGGTGCCAATTCATCGCAGCCCTCCATCAAGTGTGTGTGTGTGTGTGTATATAATATATTCTCTCTCTCTTATATATATATATATATATATAATTAATTTTGAATACACAGGCCCAGTCCAGGTCTCACTCTCTTTACATACACACATATGTGTGTATTATATGTTAACTATATATTTTCCCATTTGATAATGCTATTTATTGTAAGACTTACCTGAACAGTAAACACTAAAGGGTGCAACCAGGATTTCAGCATTCTCAGTGCTTTTGTAAAATAATCTGGATATGGGTGCCTGCCAAATCCCACAAACGTAATGGTGTGTGTGCGTTTATATTTTTATTTATTTATTTATTTATTATTATTATTTTTTATACCAAAGCTTCATATGCAACTCCTGAAACATGATGACTTTGAAATCACAGTATATATTATCATGGAACACTTACCCATCATCTTTAGCATTTTATTGACCTCATTTAATTTACTGTACTCCACAAACACCTGATATAGCAGATCTGTATTTCTGATAGTGATCACTATTTGAAGTGTGTCCATGTCTCCACCAGGGGGTGCTGGATTACAGTTTTAAGGGCCTTGGTTCTCCAAGTCTCACAAACTGCCTCAGTAGTGAAGATCTGTTCCTCTAAGCCTCTAGCTGACAGCAACACAGTACTCTTATTTAAAGCAATTTCAAACATGTCTTGTTTGACAAGTTTTAAATCCTACTTAACACTTCATAACAGCTGTGAGTTTACTGTCAGAATTAAAGGGAGAAATTCTCAGGGGGGAGAAATTATCACTTTCATTTTGTTCTGCAAAAGGGACATGGCAGGGGTGTTTACCTAGGGATGAATACATTATTACCCATTTGCAACACAATGCCTTTCAGCGGCATGAAAAGGGCTGCTGGAAAAGTTTACCTTATATTTTAATTGCTGACTTTGTGGAGAATGGAATAAAGACCGCACTCTAGGTCTTGTGCGGCAAAGCAGACGCCTCTGGAGAACAAATGCTTCAGATGGATTTAAAGTGAAACTACAGAAACACTGTTTCTAATTGATGTAAACCTGCATGCGTATTATGGTGGTCCAGTTCTCCCTGCTTTGTGGATGGAACAAAAAAATATGAAGGAGCCCTTTGTATACCTGGAAATGGTAGCCTATCTAAAAAAAAAACACACACACACACACACACACAGAATTCATGGAATTTAAAGAGAGGTCCTGATCACACGTAAGGCTTTATGCAGGAGCAAAAGGAATATTCTAAAAGGTTCACTGCATTTCTCTGGATGTTTGCTTTAAATCAAATTAATCCTTTCTAATAAAGATGCCATTGTATATTTAAACAGTTGAATATTAGGAAAACAAAATATGAAGTAAGTTAAAAAATACTTAGCTATGTATGATTGTCTCCTGCCTCCATTCCTTGGTGTTACACACTGATTTCTTCCTCCTCCTCAATTTTTTTTATCTGCTCCAAGAAGCAAAAACAAATCACCAAATGTAACAATCTTCTCCCTGTCCTGCTCGCTCCAGCATGTGAGGAGGTGCACAGATAAGAAGCACACTACGTGTTGGTGCTGTGTGAAAGACACTCGTTATCTGCGCCTGCCCCCGACTCCTGCTTAGTCTAGTCAGCCCCAGAAATATGTGGGGAAATCAGATAGGGCAAAATCAGCCCATCTCAACATCAGTGCAAGCGCATGCCTTGCCACTGATGTTTACTCAGAAATATGTCAATATTGCGCGCTCAGGCCGGATCCAGCATGCGGACAGCACCTCCGCTGGTGACCTCACGATGTAGAGAGACAGGGCTGAGCGGAAGGGGCATTGAAAAGCATAAGAACTGCAATGTGACCTGTCCTCCGGCAGATGCCACATTAACGTGGAATCAGGAATGTTGGCACTTTCATGCTATGTTATGTAGCGGCAGTACAATCCATAAAACCATGCTGATACTGGTCCTGATCTTCAGTTAATTTTCATATCACACATTGGGTTGGTGAAGAAATGTGAGTAAAGTATTTCAGAATGTGCTGATCATCTGAGATTTTCATGCATTGTAGTCTCTGGAGTTTACACAGTGTGTGGTTTATAGCATTTCTGTGGGTGGTAACACTTTGTTCCTGAGAGGGGTTAGGGGAGAATGGATGGACTTGTTTGATTCAAAAAGAAGGATGGAGTAACTCGTATAGCCACTCCTTACAAAAAGCATCTCAGAACACACCTCAATTCTTGAAGCAGATGGGCTAGAACAATTGAAGTCAGCGTTGGGTTTCACTCCTCTTAACCAAGAACAGAAAACTGGGATGACCGTGGACTCAAGGTCTCCAAGAATGGGCAGCTAAACATATTTTTTTTTTGTAAACTGCTAAAACTATTCAGTTTGGTGTGTTTTTGTATGATTTTAACGTGAATGTACAGAATTAATTATTGCAGGAAGCAGAAAAATGTGCTGTATCTACATTCACTAGCATTGTTACATCACATAGTATCACATAATATTGAAAATGTTTGGCCATTTAATTAATTAAATAACCAATTAATTATGTAGATGCTAAATTGTCCAACAAATGTTATAATTTGATATAAAGTTTGATTTGCATCTGGCTGACTCTGTATCTCCGTGGACGTACACGCGTGGTTAAGTAAGGAATGTATGTGATCAGTGTTTGTATTAATATAATGCTTGCGTGTCTTCTTGTTATTCACACATGTTCATGACCTTGATTTTTTATTTTTTAGCCATATTCCTTAACTCAACACACATAAGGAGTTGCTGGGAGCACCTGAACATTGTCAAACACACACAAATAGAGCACTGCTTTACACAGACTCTGAGGATAGAGGGATTTGGTTAACTGTGTGCTACACGACAGCGTATGGTTGGCAAAGGAAGACGACCCAGGTCCAGGTATTTGGTCCAGCTTCGGGATTCTGAAAAGAACCATTCATGCGCAGAATGACATTACTCTGAAACGGGAAATTTTTCGTGAATAGCACATTGACTTTGGTCTGAATCACAGGCTTTCAAGTGGGGCGAAGGGCATCGGGTCCCTTCAGGATCTGCACAGTTTGGACGTTTCGAAGCTGATCAAAGAGTGCGAGTCACAGTTCTGCCGGCTGAATGTCAGTGAAATTTTTAGTGGCTGAAATCCATAACCACTGTGGCACCTCTTGCCATGAGCAGGTATAATGTTTGTTCAGACAAAACTTTAATTCTCTGTTATTTTTTTTTTTTTACATGTAATCCACTTCTGGCCCTTTCTGACTTGCCAATGTAAAGAATCAAAAGCATGTGTGTAGAGCAACTTTGTAGAAACTTAAATGCTTCTGGAAACAAAATAGAGATGCATGTTTAGATATTGCATAAATGCAGCTTCCTTTGCGTTAGTTACATTTCAAATGAAAATTCTCTGCTTATTTGACCTGGAAAAAAAAAAAGAACATTTAATCGATTTAAGTGAGATGCAAAATTTTCCTTTAGAGTCAACTCGTATACTTCAATGATCCTAAATTTGTATGAGCACTCTGTGTATATGTGTCTATCATTGTTGAAAAAAAGCAGGCTTGGTTGCTTAGTATTTCTTGACCTTTGCCTATTGAATACAAAGTACACACTTGCCTTGTACAGCCTGAAGTGCTTCAAGCGATTTTTCAAATATATTCTTATTTACTTAAATTATTAAGTAAATATTTTACAGGAAATATATGTTCCAGTGTACTTGCACTATGTAACTGGTTACTGAGAGGACATTTCTGTTAAGTGATTTCTGTTAAGGTTAATAAAGTCTCCAAAGCAGAATATTTCTTTTTTCAATCCTTTTTTTTTTTTTTTTTTTTTTTACGTGTAGGAAGATATTTCCTTTTTTGGGATGACCTGCATCTTTTGAGTCATGATGCTCAGGGAGGTCTCTGTCACCAGGGTAGATACTTGTTGCAACTTAAAAAAATAAAAATAAATAAAAGCCTTTAAAAAAAATTTTTTTTAAAGGATCGTTGTCTGATTTGTCAGGTGAACACTACCTCGTGGCATGTAGATGGGGGTGTCTGAAGGTGAAATAAAGCTAATGATATCCTGGGTAAATGAGGGAAGATTCACACAGAATAATGTAGGCCAGACCCATTTCTTCATACTTGATGTGTATCTGAAAGGCTCTGTAAATGTGGTTTCTGAACTGAAGGCCTTATCAGCAGATATACAAATCCATCCTGCAACCACATGAGGGCTCGTCTCTATCTCCTGCATCACTTTTAGTCTTTACAAGTCTCAGTTTCTGTTCTCTAATGCTGTACCTTTTCCTTGCCTGACCTCCAAATTGGACAGAATAGTTCTTTCTTTTCTGGTTTTATATTTTGATTTAGAGCATGAACAAATATGTAGCATAAAACCTGCTGCTAGGTTTGAAGGGACAGGTTTGGTCTTTCTTAAATCAAAATTGAACTGCATATACAGTAAGTACATTATCATATGTCTTGATCGTTATAAATGCTCCTGCTCCGCACACCAATCATGAAGTTTGTCACCTGATATACAAATACAGTTAAAATAATCAGGACCAAATTCAACAACCCGTGTTCTGTGCAAAAAATTATTCCAAAGTTCAGATGAGACTTATTGTATATGAAGCTCATACGGAGCATTTCCATTGAACCGAATTGAGTTTGGTATCTTTTCTTTCCCTGGAAATAGCTGTATGGCTAGTTCCGTTTAGCCATGCAGCTGGTAGACTACACATGGACACTTAATTTTTTATTAAAAAAACAAAACCTATCCCATTAACCATGCTGTTTTAACCCAAGAAAGTATGTACTGTAAGTGCTTGTGGATGCATCTTTATATTTTCCATCCTTCAGATTCCACTTCAGTGGCACCTTTGTTGCGATAGATTCTGTGTCATGTAAATAAAAAAATGCAAATCAATTCTATTATACTGAATAATATGTGTTTCTATAGCTTAATAGAATAGAATTTACTGAACTGTCATACATGCAAGAAGTAAACTGGGCCTTGTGAAAGACATTATGCTGTTCGAAGATCTATTGAGAGCAACCCTCTCATTTAATGCCTAGTTGAGTTGTTGCTCTTAAAGCTACTAAAGGAAAGTCAGTGTTTATTCATTTCTTCCATGCTGCTTCCCCTATTGTGAGGTAACAGGGAGTCGTGAGTATATCCCAGGGAACTCTGAGAATTAGGCAGTGGACACATCCTGTCATACACTATGGGCAATTTGGAAACAAAAATCAAACCCAGACAGAGAGAACTTCAAACTCCATACACGCAGACCGAAGGTGAGATTTCCTTATCCATGCGGGCCAACCATGCTAAACACTGAGTCACTGAGGTTCTATTTACTTCTTGCATGTCTCTTTGTATGTGAAGTATGCCTAAGGATATACAGTATTTGTGGTTTGAGGATATATGAGTATGACAATATATCTTCAGCTTTAATCATCATATTTGTTTGTATTGTTCAAGATAATTAATTGTGTTGCTAGTCTTGAAATTAGTTTGAACACCAAAGAATGGTTTCCTTAAAATATTCCAGCAGTTTCCCTTACCAAGTAGGTGACACATGCCATGGTGTCTGGCGAACCATGATATCGAAGTGAGAGATTATCATCATATGAAATCTATGATTTCTAATGATGTATGTGTTTCATAGATTAATAAACTGTGCATGTTTATCAGAATGCTCAGAAACAAAGACCGTGTATAATATGGCTATTTTGGTGGGTAAAGCAGACATATCTGTAGATATTTTAATGAACTCCTTTAAATATACTGTGGATGTGTTCAGTATCCTATGTAAATATTTAGCATAGGATGCTAAATTTTTCGAGATCGTAGACATTTTGTAGTTAAAGACATTTAGAGTACAGTCCCTCCATGGCGATACTAAAACAGTGTCTTGGTTCATAAAATGTATCTCTGACTTAGCACAGTATGTCCGTGTTTGATTTATTTATCAGTACAATAAGTTTGTCATGCGCCATATTTCTTTCTTTTTCATAAAACATGATTTGCCATCTGATTATATTCAATCCATTAAAATAAAAAAACGTTTAGTATTTTTTCTGCATGTTTTATAAGGTAAAATAAAAGGAGTATCTTAGAAATGACTGTATCTACTATAAGGCCTTATAAGCTCCTGTTTTTCCTCAACCCCCCTCCCCCCCCCCTTTTTTTTGGTTTGTTTTTGGATTATAGAGATTTTCTCCATTTCCAGCTCTCTCCATTTGTCATTACTAGCTCCTGTGTGCACTGTAGGCATTTTCCCTCTGTGTTGTGCTCCATGGCCTGTGAGCTGATATGCTGGACAGGAACAATGTCTCCTCAGGCCAGCTTATTTAATGATAAACTGCGCTGCTGCCGTCTACCTGCACATCATGATGTATGCGGAAAGTGTAAGGGCACAGGATCTGAGATTGGTTTTGTGTCTATAAGCAGTGTTTTGACCAGCTTTGCTGTTCCATAGCAGGGGCTTCATGGTGTTGAACTAGAGACAGAGTGAAACAGAGAAATAGGGCAAGGACCTTGACCCTGCACAATGTGCTTCTGCTGTGTGTGTGTGTGTGTGTGTGTGTGTGTGTTTGTATGTGCACACATTCTGCTTGATGTGGTGAAAAAATATAGTTTTCTAAGAATCATTGGAGAAATATGTTGGTGACTGGCTTGTTGCTAAGGAAACAGACTCAGTTTTGGAGTGGAGTTTATTTTTTTTTTAATTCACTTTAGGCCTTGGCTGCCAAGTCGAATCATCTAGTTTTTTTCAAACAGTTCAGCGGTTCAGACTGCAATACACTCATTCCATGGTTTAGGAGCAGTCTAATCCTTTTTTTGTGGACTGTGGACAATGATTGCCTATTGTAGTTGTCATGTCACTGTGGATGAACTATATCCCCTCGTCAAAGAAGACATCTTGGTATCTTGTGTTAAAAAAAGGTCATGTCCCCTGTACCCTACTATTCCAAATAATTACATTTAAAAAGTGAAACTGCCATTTATTCTAGATTCATTACATGTAGCCAGAAATATTTCAAGCCATTTTTGTTGTAATTTTGATAGGTTGCAAAATAAAACAAATTTAATATCTCAGAATATTCAAATACAGTTGAGTATATTACTATTCATACAGCATATCTCTCGGTCTGGTTCAGTAAATCTAACCACATTCATGGAGAAGACTGCTGACTTGACTTTTGTCCAGAGGACAATTACTGACACCCTGCACCAGGAGGGTATTTATGTAAGCATATTTATGAATCATATTCATGGAAAGCTGACAGAAAGGACAAAAGTATGGTGTACAATCAACAGGGATGATCACAGGCATAGGAGGATCGTTAAAGAAAGCCAATTAAAATACTTGCAAGAGCTCCATGATACTGGATTTTTGATTTTCATGAGCTCTAATAGTCATGAGGGAGGAAACTCAGCATTTTCTCATTTTCATGGGTTTCAAACTGAGTGCAACTGACTTGTATGGTTTTCATACAAGTATTTAAGGCAATTCTTGTTGTAATGTTAGTTTGTTCTAGTATTTATGAGCCTATCAATTAAATGCCACAGGCTACCTGAGTATTATTATTGTCATGTAGATAAATTTATGACCACAGGATAATCCACCATGCCAGAAAGCTAAAATAGAACTGGTTTCTTGAATATGACATTGTACTCAAATATGTTCACTGTACTCAATCCAATGTACACCCAGATCTCAAGCCAATAGAATACTGCTGGGATGTGGTGGAATGAGAGATTTGCAACATGGATGTGCAGCTGACAAATCTGCAGTAACTGTGTTATCATATCATCTATCAGTATGGACTAAACTCTCCAAGAAATGTTTTCAGCACCTGGCCATGAAGAATTAAGGCGGTTCTGAAAAAGGCAAATAGGGGTACTAGCAAGGTGTACCTAATGAGTTTGTATGTGTGTGTTTATCTATAATCTATCTATCTGTGTGTGTGTGTGTGTCTGTGTGTGTTCACAGCATTGGTTTTCTGTCTTTTGCACACACCTGAGTTTTTCTTCTGTGCTGTCACAAACATCAAGATTGCAGAAAAAAGGAGGAAAATGCGCAGAAGAAAGGTCAACAGGATGAGAAGCTTTTATTATCGTAGATCTTCTCCTGGCTTCCAAAAGCAGCTTGTTTCTAAGCTGCTACCTAGCCAAGCATGAAGGGAGTATAATTTTAGCCAATTCCCTGCTAGCTTGGCTGTACAGAAAGCCATTGTAGAAGAGCAAAATAGCCACAATAGACTCACTGGCCACTCCTGATAAAGATCTGCATAGGTAATGCCAGGACAGCAAGAAATGCACTTTTTACTCCATTGCTTTCAGGGTACACTCACTTCAAGCTCTGACCACTGTTTGTCCCCTTGGCTTTGAAAGTGATGGATAGCATTTTTGTGGTTTATAATTGCAAGGGCCAGGGCATGTGCAGAAATTGATTAATTTCCTGGGCGAATAATACATTACCCCGGACACTTCTTTACTGTTTATCAGGCCACGCAGCCAAAGGCTTTGTTTGCTCTCTTCAACTTTCCCCGACTCCTCCTATCTGTGGCGTTTTTTTCGAGGGCTTGCTGCTTTGAACGGCCCCTGGTGTTTTTTTTTTTTTTTTTTTTTAATGGCAGTTATGCTATAACTTTGCTATCAAAGCCAGAGGGGAGGGCAGCAAGCAAAGACGAGTGTTGCTTATTGTACATGAACACACAACTCCACAGATAAAACTTTCTACTTTGCATTATTTTAACAAAACCACTGTGCTGTTTGTTATAAGTGCATTCTGAGGTTTTCAAGTTGCTTAATAGCATTTTGCATGCAGAGAGCTATCAGCTTATTCTGCACTGCTCTTAATCCTCCTGTTTGGTGTATCCTCCCCTCCTCTTCAGTGTTTTCCAATGCTTTTTCTTGTGCTCTCTCTCTCTCTCTGCCAGACTAATATAATATATCACACGTAGTGTTTTTGCCTCTAGCTTATTGTATTGATACACTTTAATCCACCATTGCAGCAGAGGACTTATATGTCTACTTGACATGCATTTTTATTTTGGTCCCACCCACCAAAGAGTTTCATAGCGTGTGTAAGAGAGTTTATTTGTGTCTCAAAGTGATGGCATTCATGTCAACATATCAGCATATGTACTGTAGTTTTAAAAAAGGAACCAATGCAAGACCATATGGATTCTTTTCGTAGCACATTTAAACAACATTTATGAGATAAATTAAAAGATTCAACTGTTTCTTTTTGGTGCTTTTAAACAGACTAAATGTCTGGAACTAAATCAGTGCATTGTCTGATTTGAGGTGCTGTGTTTTCAGGCTCTGTGAATGTAGCCACAATATACATTCCCATCTCGTGTCCGATCTTCCAGAGAGCAGATGCCTCAACTTGAAGTGGCAAAACCAATGAGGGACTGGGAGTGCAGATCAAAACAAGTTTTCAACTGGGGGACAAAAAAATGTGTCATAATTTTCACAAAAGAAAAATGAGACTATCTCAGATCTGGTGCATTCATCAGCAGTCTTTCACGGTAAGTGGCAGGAGTGACATATGCTAGATGTTCGAGTTGTGCTTAAGTTACAGAGCGAGAGGATTTATTTCAATAGGGCCCAGCAATGAAGAATGACACTGCAGTACATCGCTGTGTAGTTAGTGTTACTTGAATATAATCTTGAGGACTGTTTTAAACAGGATGCTGTTGAAGGTTTTTTATATCAGAACTTGAAAATACTCCAGTGCAGATGGTCTATAGGACTGCAGATTTAAAAAAAAAGAATGAAAAAGGAAGAAAATATTTTTTAGTTAAAAAACAAAAAACTGTATAAAAAAAAAAAAAACTGAAGTCTGTTCAGTGAATAATTTTATAATGACCCTAAAAAAATGCAAATTGTAATGCAAGGCCGGAGATATATGTATATATTTTTGGAATTCTGCAATTTATCTTTTCTGTGTTTTTTTTTTTTTTTTTTTTAAGAGCTTCACAAAAAATTGGATGAGCATTGAGAATAGAAATCTCTTGGCTCTATTTCTGTTCAAGAAATATACTTCTCGAACAGAAAAAGACCTTTTGTTTGTACTGATATTGAATTTTTCCGATCTCATTTGCTGGAATGAAAATTATTTGAGGACCCATATGAAATAGTTGACATTCCTTCCACTGAAACACTGACCGTGAATGACTGTAGAGATGATTTACAACATGAATGAATTAAAAAGCAATAAATGCCCAAGTTAATGCAAGACCAAGAGAGAGAAAAAGAGGCATTTTTGGAATTCTTCTATTAATACTTCGTTCATAACAACATGGATGAGCATAAAAGAAAAAATGAATAAAAAAAATTTGAGCCGGATTGTCAATTCTACAGTAGTGCTCCTATGTAATTTTTGTTGAACTTTTCCACAGTGTGCGCTCAGGTTTTTTTTTTTTTTTTTTTTTTTTTTTGCAAGAATGGTACAACTCGCCCCAGGTTGTCTGGGATGGAAGAATGCAGTGCTAGCTTGGAGTAAGAAACAGCAATTGCCACTTAATTAACCTCTCCGCCACCTCCTGCTCGCCACAATTTTCCCGGTGACTCAACTTAATAATTTTACGACCTTGCCATCAATAAGACTGAGACACACTGAATTGAGGTATGATTTAATTAAAGAAGTGCATATGTTTAAGAAATGTAAGCACACTGCTGTGAAAAACACAGGGAGTGTGCAGAACATGGTGTGACCTCACCATTAAATATTAAACATGAAAATCTGAAGGGAAGCCTGACTAACATGTACAGCAGGCTAGTGTTTGGCGTGGAGGGGAATTACAGCTCTCGTTTTTCATCGTTCCTGTATCACAAAAGTAGTGCTTGTTTCTTCCACCATAGGGTGCTAGTGTCCCTCCACCACACCAGGTTTCAGTTTCACGGCTTGAAACAGATTTAATAATTGAGATGAATCTAAGTATACAGTTAAAAAGTCTTTAGCTGACCTCTCTCCCATTTTTATTGAAAGCTTTACCACAATTAGGATCCCATTTGCTGATTAAAGAAGGAGTGTATTTCAAAGTCTATAACTTACAATAAAATATAAATAATGGAATGTGAACAAGGCATCGCCTCCTCCAAAAAATGGGAGAAATTGTAATGATGAATTGCCTGTTTTACTCTTTTAATGTATTATTTTCTGATCCAAATGCAACATTTAAAATCTTTAAGTAGCTGGAATTTCTCAAAAACAGATTTTTTTTAGATGAGACAATAACTGAAAAAGAGACCGAGCGAAAGGAAAAACGGTCACCTGCGATGGCCTTGTCACACACTGAGCACTCCCACCACTTTTAAATGGCTATCCTGATGGGAATGAAATGACTTCATAATAGTGGGGGTGTTCTTTCATTTGTACACTGATATGATAATCCGTTTTATGTACAATGGTGATAGTGATCATTATTATTACTGCCGGTTGGAATGAGGGAGGAAATAGTTTGGAATAAAGCTTTTATTCTATAATCCTCCTGCTTTAAAAGGTTAAATACCAATTTAAATATTTTTTTAATAGATTTTTATTACCAGGGAATAAAAAGCTAGAACATATTATTCTCATGATTTATGACATAAATGTTTAAAGTCTTCCAAAACTTGATCATGACAATTATCAAACCTTAGCTTTCTGTCTTTCCTTTCTTCATTTCTCCCTCCCTCCCTCCCTCTCTCCCTCCTTAGTAATCACGATGTCCTGGTCAATCTTGCAGGATATCCGGTGCCTATCCCTTGAAGTGTAGACACAACCTGAATGAGATGCCAGTTCATCACATAATACACTCTTTCTCATCTAGGAGCAATTTAGAGTACCTATCCACTGGCATGTTTTTGGGAGGCTGGAGAAGGAAACTCACAAGTACAACGAACATGCTAAACTCTTCATTGACAGCTATTTAAAACCCCTAAAATCAGTCTTGATGTTATGATTTGTCCATGAGATTAGATTGAACGAGTAAATTCCGCTGTAAGTGAACCAGAGTCTGCTGATTTGAAACGTATAGCAATGATTCTGGTGATATCACAGCGATGAGTGGGCACTGCTCCCTTACCTTGAACAGTGGCCAAGTTAGTGGCAGGCTGAGCTTTATTAATGGTGTCTTACTTCTGTTTAATACTCTAACTCCTACCAAATTGAGTTTAGATGGATTTGTAGTAGGTGTCAGGTTTTTAAACACCATTGCTGTAGTGTAGAGATGGGCCAGTGAAATAGGCCTACCTGTGACAGTTCAAGTGTGCCCGTTCTGAAGCCGAGAAGGGTTTAAGTGGACTTAAGTGAGATTAAATCCTTGTATGATTCACACTTTGTGAACGCTGCAGCAAATTGGGAGCAGAGCTCAGTGACTCCTTTCCACTTGCCGGGTACTACATGAAAGATTCTTTTCATATAACAGAAAAAAAAAACAGAAAAACAAGAAAGATGTGTATGTAGTAGCTTGTCTGTTTTGTGGACAGTGAAAAAGATGTGAATCCTGCAAATTAACAAATCACATCATCACCATTAAGAAGCATGCAAAATGCTAAAAAGCACATAATCTGACTTGTCGTTTTAATAGTCTACACAACTTTTTCATACAGACTTCAATCTGTGGCTGTAGGGCTCCCATTTTGCACTGTAAATATTATATTTTACACTGTGAAATGCCTGCAAAGCAGCATTTTTTTTTCATCGCTTATTTTTATTTATTTATTTAATTTATTAAATTTTTTTACTTGTAGCCTAATTGTGCAATAAACTTAGTATATTTTTATAGAGATGGGGAAAAATCTATTCAGTTGCAATTCATGTATCACCATAATGACTCCAAATAAAAAAATAAGCAAATTAAATGTAATATATAGTATTTTTTTTTATACTGAAATGGTAAAATGTTGCCGTTCCTTTACAAACATGCAGGTTGTGTGCTCAAACACTATTCTCAAAACACAGCATGAGAGGGAGGAGCAAATTATTTGATAAGTTTGTTTAGAATTATAATAAAATCGAAAGATTTTTTTAGAATATTGTATCGGGGGTCCCATCCCTAATCTTTAATTCTTTAACCATCCCTATCCCATTGCTAATATTTAACTATTTGTTTATCATCCTTGTGTTTCCTGTAGGAATTGCTAATTAGCCAATAGGCAAACTGTTTATTTATTTACTACTCAACGGTCAGTTAACAGTTACAAAGCTTTTTGTCTTATTTTCTGACATAGTATCTGTGTCGACTGTCACAAATGTAACTAATAAGAACTCTTCTGTTAAACACTAGCGTTTAGGACGCATACACTGACTGTCCAATGGCCTTTGACAATCAGCACCTTCAGACCACCAGATGCAGGGGAGCTGCAGGGATGGAGATGAAGGAGTTCCCCCCCCCCCCATAGGTCTACTCTCTTCACTTTGAGATTACTTTTTCGTTACACATGAGGCTCGTAGTGAAACAGCTTTCTGAAGCATTAAATAAAGTCAAGCCTACTCACTACAGCGCGCCAGTCAGCCAACTAATGACTGCTGAGGAGAGACGTGGTGAGGAGACAGTATTCAGTCCCTGTCAGGTCATTGGGAGAGGGGGCTTAAACAAACACACACAAACACACACACACACACCAACCAGGTGCATTTGCAATAATACAGTTAACACATATGGAAATATGGAAAAACATTATATGTTATAACAGGGATTTCCAAACTGTCTATCTGTGAGAGACACTATCTTTTTTGTTTTATATTTTATTAGAAATATCACTACATGAAAACTGAAATTAGCACGTGATCTTTTAGTCTTTTTATTATTGTGACATGCCCCACTAAAGATATGCACATTTTCCTATGTATCTATCTCTATCTCAAATTGCATACCGATATGTTTTTCTAAAAAATTTAGTGTTTCCACTATAGTTTTTCTATTAAAATTTTTTTGCCTGTTAAAAACCTTCCATCCTACCAGAACTAGCAAAAAGTTAAAAACAAGCCTTATGAATTTTTTTAGATTAGTCAATACTTTTGAATGTGAGGTCAGAGGTTTTGATTTGAGATCAGTTCGATACTGCTCCAAAAATATTAGAATGGCAAAGGATTTTTTTTTCTCTCTACACTAAAGACATTTGTCTTTGAGATCAAAAGATGGATATTAGATGATTTATTACCATTTCAGCTTTCATCAACTGACATTCATATCTAGATTTTAACTAATGTAATACATGGCACCTCTTGTCCCAAAAACACTCACACGCACACACATGCATTTTTCAAATGATAAAAAGTATTGCAATAAGTGATGTGCAGGCGTTTCTTGTTGCACAGATGAACTTGTTGCAGACATTTAGGGCTGCACCTAATTATTATTATTATTGTTTCAGTGTGGAAAGGCCTGAAAACCATCACTAACTACAAGACGCCATCCCCCAACTCTGTAGTGAATCAACAACTGGTTGATGACCTGAATGAGTTCTATTGTAGATTTGAAACTCCCAGTCTCACACCACACTCCTGTC
>JAOTQY010000015.1:14940705-14960334 GCA_026413445.1 Dolichallabes microphthalmus
GAGAGAGAAAAACTCAAACAAGAGAGGAAGAAGGGTTACTGTGTAAGACAAGAAGAGTTGAGGGTCACACACACACACACACACACACACACACACACACACACATACACATTGTCTGCATGCATTTGTCTGGATTTATGTTTACTTTTTTTAAAGGCAGAGTGCAGGTTCATTTGTTTTAATTTTACTTTATATTTTGTATTAATAATTTTTATGTATTTATTTTTTGGGGCTGTGGAACAAATAATTTGAGTTTCCATTATTTCTTATGGGGAAATTCGCTTTGGTTCCACTCGTACTTAAATGCAGAATAAAAACCATTTAATAATCTGCATCAACTATACATGGGCAACATGGATTTTCAGTGGCCAGAGTTGCTGCCTCATACTGTAGCTCCAGGTTCTTAGTTAGACCCTGAGCTTTGGTTAATGTCTGTGTCTCCAGTTTCCTGCGAACTGCCAGAGATCCACCATTATGTGTATTGACTACTGTGTGAGTGTGTGTGCATGCATAGTGCCCTGTGTATTGTATTCCTGACTTATAGTGTTCTCCATTTAGACTCTGGATCCTAAGCAACCCTGTTAATTTGGATTGCACACCACTTGTTTCCCATCTTGAGTGCCAGTGTTTTCAGTCAGGGTACACATGCTGTCAGCAGCTCAATACATGCTTCAGTATGAAGAACTCCACTGGGAACCCCCAGGGTCATTACCTCTAAATGCCATTTTCTGCAGCGAGACCCCTCTCTCTACCCCATCCTTCCATCCACCCATCAATCTATACATGTGATAGTAAAAGCATAACACACATGATGTTCTCAAAATCTAGAACCAACATTTTTTCCCCTTCATCCACAGAGCTTCAGTTATTTCAATTACATTCCCGTCAGTGGAACGACCTGATGAGTGTGAAAAGGGTAGTGTGTGTATGTGTGTGAGGCTAAAACACTGCAGCTAGACTAAGCGATGAGGCTCCTGATGAAGACAAGGGGTGGACAGCACATATGGCCATGCCCATCGTAAATGGTGCTATTATTGATTTTTCAGCTTCCTCGAGGGGAATGAACAAATGGGGCAGCTTGGCAAAAGTAGTTTCTGTCAGATGTCGCTGTATGAGTTTAAGTGTATGTGTGGTAGTATCCCCTTGAATGCTGTTAAAAAAACTGCCTGACAGAGTCATTTGTGGCCATAATTACATCAGAGAGAAAATGGCCATCTTGTGGACGTGCTAATGAGCCCATTGGGAGCAAACCCACATCCTTTGCTTTATTACTCAAGAATGTCTTACAGCAGCTAGTTTTGTGCTTCTGTGTGTATGTGTATAGATATCTAGATAGATGGCCATGTTTTTCAGCTTTGTAAGAAGTTATCATGAGTGGGCTGGATTTTGACATTGTTGCTTAGTTAATCCAGGTTTTTCACTGTTGCATAGTAATTTCATAATAATTCTCGCCAGTTAAAGAAGCTACATTAGAATACAAGTGTCCCGGAGTCTAATTCTTAATAATAAAAAAAATAAAAATAGAAGCATGAAGAATAGCTTAATTGATGTGGAAACATCTCACCATGTACATTTGATAAATCTGTCTAGCCACCCTCACGCATGTTGACCATCTTACACTGACCCCAAAGGTTATCTTAGTAAAGCTTAGACTGGTGACTGAGTCCACAACCCTGAGCTGCAATCTGTTACATAGTGATTTGATTTTATCAGGTCAATCTAAAAAGCTGCACCAGCAATGATCAGCTTCCATCCCTGCATCTAAATATTTAATAGTTGTGATCCTGCTTTAGTGCACCTACTTACTTGCCAGTTCTTGGGTTAAATCTGGGGGAATTTTTTCTTCGATAAACGATGTTTATATGTACATGTGACATGTATATGTTTTTTTAACATGATAATGGTTGTGGGCTTCTTTCTTGCTAATGGTGGTTGTTCTTGAACTTTTAAAGAAGTATTCTGTATTTCTTTTGTAGACTGAAAATCAGCAACCATGTAATTGTGTAAAAGGCTGTTATGTGCTTGGGCGTGTAGGAGGTTAGTTCAGATTATTATTATTATTTTTTAATATTACTGTCCCTCCACTTAACCATTGTGTGATGAGATTTCCATTTAGTACATTGGCTCAAAATGCCCACATGCATGCCAGTGAAAAGGGTCTTGGTGAACAAAAGAGCCACTAAGAAAGCACAATTGTGTGTAGAAGTATAGGACATTTCTATGAAACATTTAAAGGAAAAATATTACCATTTGAAATGGTCCCAGCTGTTGTCTGCTAATTAGACGTCCTTGGGAGAAGAGAGTATTTTTTTATTGTGTACAATGGGCCCTTTCAATAGATTTCTGTGGCCTTGCTATTTAGGCCTTTTCTGTCAGACTATTCGACATGACCAATGGTGCTTTTTAGACTATAGGATATTTGGCATTTTCAATTCAGCTGTTTTTTCTCACTGTGATGTTAACCCTATGTTGTACTTGTGTCCGGCGGAGACTTTTTTGCCCCTGTAATTTGTGAATGTTATGGCGGTTTCAGCTAATTTTGAATATTCATGCATATGACTAGGAGGGTAAATTGTTAACTGACTAATGTTGATCCCTAGCTGGTGTTGCCCCCAGAGCCAGTATGCTGATGTCTTTTTTTGAATTGTCTCCAAGCTTGGCGGTCTTTGGTTTTCAAGTCCTTCTCACACATTGACTGGCACACATTTTCTTCAGCGCTGTTTGATGGATCTTCTACTGGGTGGTGTATAAAAGCTGGTGACCAGTCATCCAGCAGACATAGCAAAACCATCACAGCTACTGTTTCTGGATCAGTTCTTCTATTGTTGGTTGCTATTTGCCTGTTCCTTGAATGATTGCCTTATGAAGATGATCACAACACAAGACTCTGTATCTGGTGTAGGCATTGACTTTGGATGACCTTGAGCTTGTTTAGATCTGATTTGTGCAGGATCTAAGTTTTTTCGATGCATAAATAAGAAAAGGAAGGATCAGAAAAGGTGCTGTCAACACCTTGGTCTTGTCAGTAATCATTTTCAAGTTGTACAATTTGAGTAATATCGTAAAGTATGTCTGCATCCACGGCATGGTTGTCTGCAAAAACAGCATTATCATTGGCAGATGTGAGGTCAGTCATGAAGTGGTAATTGTCATACTGTATGCCCCATCTGTCCTGGAATGCTTTTCTCATGGTGGTATCAACTAAGATGTTGAAAAGGAGTGTTGAGACCATGGTAAACTCCTCAGCCATTTTCATTCAAAAAAATGTCCCCATTTTACAGGAATTTAGTTGGTGATGGTTCCATCTACCTTTGTGTTTGTTAAATGTCAAAATGTAGACATAAGGCTGAGGAGAAAATTTCCATATTTACACGTGGACACTAGATTCCAGTAAGTAATTATTTTAGAACTCCTTTAGGGTTGTGGCTGATGGAAATGAAACATATTTTGTTGTGTTGTCCATTCTAAGATGCTTTTCTGCTCACCACAGTTGTACAGGGTGATTATTTCTAGCCTTTTAGTCTGGCTATTCGCAGTTGACCCCCCTAATCAACAAGACATTTTCATTCTCAGAACTTAGGCTCGACAGATGTTTTCTCTTTACTGCAAAATTTTGAGTAAACTCTTGAGAATGTTTTGAAAATCTCAGGAGACCAGAACTGAGTTAATGACCTGGTTAAGCCAGCCCATCTGTGAACACCAGTGAGCCGGTTCCATTGGCAGCCGTTCACACTTAAGCCATAACAATACCTCCTCCATGATTGCCAGATAATGTATTATGCTTTGGATCCAGGGCTATTACTTTTTCCTCCAGTGTTTCTCTTCCCTTTATTCTGGTATAAGTAAATTTTGGTTTCATCAGTCCAAAGAATCCGACAGACTTTACTGGTAAATTCTAATCTGTTCTTTCTATTCTTGAGCATAACAAGTGGTTTGCATCTTGCTGTGAAGTTTCTACATTTACTTCCTAAAGCTGTCTCTTGACTGTAGACCTTGATAATGACATACCATCCTCCTCAAGACTAATCTCGAGGCTTGACTAGTTGTTGTGAAGGAGTTCATCTTCACCATGGACAAAAATCTGTGGTCATCCACTTTAGTTGTCCTCCATGGTCTTCCAGGCCTTTTGCTGTTGCTAAGCTTTTAGAAATTTCCTTCTTTTTAAGAATGTTGTTCTTATTGCTCGCCATGTTTTTGCTATCTCTCTGATGGGTTTATTTTTATTTTTCATATTTATAGTCATGTTCAAAAGTTTGTACCCCTCTTTAAATTCTATAAGTTTTCGTTTTGTGCAAAAATGTAACAAATGGTATTCAGCAAGACGAACAACAACATATTGCTGTTTTTCCACTATGCGACTATTTATTTAACAAAAATAAAGGGGAAAAAATGTGAGGGCAATAATAAGTACCTCTTACTACTTCCCCAGGATTTAAGAGAGTAAGTTGCAGCCAGGTGCTGCTAATCATGAGCCCTTGATTAATTGATCATCAGAAGGTGTGTAGACCTCTATAAAAGCATACTGTATATACACACTTACATTTTAGAAGGCCGAATGAAAATACATATTTGTGATTTTTCTTATTTTGGACAAATTTGAAGACCATATTACATCTGTACTTGTCAGTGTAGGTAATTTTATAATTATATCCGTGATATCACCAAATGTTATTAAAAATGATTAACGTACTGTATTGTGGTATATCAGTTAGGACATATATATTACTATAACTAATTTACAGTACTTTCTTGCAGTCTCCTCTTTTATAGAGCCTATCTGAAAAATGAAATCAAAGTGATCTAGACTTTTAGCAAGGCACAAATTTACTTCTTTATAAGCTCAGCTTGGTTTCCTACTATGCTGAGCATTCACTAAAAAAAAAAAGCTAGGTACAATTTGTTTTGCGGGAATGAAAAGGATGTTTTATTTGTGTGGGGGTAAAGGAGGTTAATGAAGCTCCTATTCTGGGTGGAGTTCAGTAATTTCAGCACTATTGATGTTTCGGTTACTGGCAGCAGCACTAGTGTATGTAGAGTGATCAATAATGGCACATCATCCTGACACAGCAAAGACCTTAAGTGTTAATCAAGAAACAGGGTTGTGAAAGAAAACATCCATTTAAACCCAAGTGCTGTTAACAGTGCATCAGCTCTTCAAATGTTTATAGCTATGAAAGCTTTTTGCAAGAGTTTTGCATAGTGATGGGAAGCTTCATTATGTGCTTGCCAAAGTCCAAACTTGTTTGTAGTGGCACAAGCATCAGTTTAAAAAATATCACTTATAGAGTTTTGTTAATAGTGTGCCACTGATCTGATCCTATCATCTTAGTGCATTTTTGTGCTCAATAGATGAACAGAGATAGAATGTGAAATTTATCCTTGACCTCTAATAACCAAAGGCATATCTTTTGATGTATGTTGGTTTAGAAAATCTTGATCCTCTCTATATAAAACATATCCTGTGGTAAAACATGTCCACAGTTTGATTCTGCCTCATTCGTGTGTAGTACAGTCCATGCAGCTTTGATGCAGTAATGACTGGTGAAGCCATCATGTGAACTGTCAACATCATATTTATTGTTAACAGCTCTTGGGATCATGTGAGAAATGAACTCGTTGTGGTTATTATCGGTTTCATCCTCTATATTTTTTGTGCTGCTCTTTAATTACTATATCATGCCCTGTTCTGTCGTTATTCTATATTTGATCTGCTGCTTTGAGTAAAATAATGGAACCATGTAACCACAACCTGCGTAATTATCTCAGAATGTCTTAATAACATAATCATGTGAGATATTTTACACAGATATTTAATGGTCTTGTGGTTAGATCAATCTACTGTAGGTACAGCCATCCTTCAGTACATTTTACTTTTTGTTGGCATCATGTCTAATTTTAGCAGTAAACAATTTTCTCATTATTGTAACTTCATGACAATAAAACATTTAAACAACAGCTTTAAAAACAGTTAACATGAGAGAGGGATTTGTTAGCTTGAGAGAGTGATTTGTGGGCGTAGCTTTCCTTGCATACCTTTTATTTAATCAAAAATTGAATAAAATAGCTTACTTGTTAAAATTCCTTCAGATTTGTGTGAGGTCAGGTTGGTTTTTAATGCAGCACATGATAAATAAGAGTGTACTGAAGTCTGTATTGATGTACTCAATACAATTTCTTGGTCTTGACTAGTAAAATATATTTCAGCAGTTTTGCCTTGAAGATAAGGCATGTTTTAGGCACCGTGCAAACTTTTCACATTTCTGTATATAGGTAAATGATGTCTAAAAGATGCTGAAGGGCAGATAGATGAAGAAAGTGGTTGATCAGCAACTTCTATTTGATAGAGAAGGTTTGAGGGGGGCAACTCTCACCTCTCCATTCTGCCCTTGCACAAGACCTATCCCCATACTTTCTATACACATATTTATGCCAAGAAACAGCAATCTAAGCACAAATACGAATTTAAAAAGGCTTTAAGGCCTCAGAATCTCTCATTCCTTCCATTTCCTTGAATTTCCATGCTATAGAAAGAGCAGGGGGGGGGGGGGGCATTTTATCTTCCTCGAGCAAATACTTGCTTTATTTCTCTGTTTATTTGAAATCTTATCTTGCCTTTTGGACAGTTCAAGACCTCTTTAAAATAAGCTCTTATTTGCGTCAAATCACATGGTAACCCCATTTCTAGAGCAAGTTAAATATCTTTCATTTCTTAATCTAGTCTCACACCTGCCTGGAAGTCAGTCTTTTAAACAGAGGGAAAACAGTACCTCCATTTTATGTTTCAGAATGCATAAAACACATCATCACTCCTATTTTAAACTTGACATAGTGTAATAGTTTGATAGTCTTATGTATTTCTTTTTCACAAGCATATGTTAAATCTCTACTTTTTAAAAATCTACTTTAAAAAAGGGTTTTGCGTCTAGTGTGCTAATCTATAAATAAATAAATTGTTCTAGGAATTTTGTGAAGACAATCATGAGACTAAGATTATAATTGTTTGTTTTCTGATTTTATCAGTAGACATAAATAGTCTGAAATGTTAATTTAGCAAAAATATTTTTCTATTGTCAAAAGATCAAGGTAACAACAGTCCAACTGATAACAACTGATTTATAAGCTTACAAAATCTTAGACATGTAAAGTACTGTACTCCACTGTACTGTGCTCCAGTATGTACACTTGAAGATGATAGTTTAATAAATTATCATGAAGAAACATGCTGCACTTTAATTATTACTGTTGAAATTTTTTTTTTAAATGTATTATTTGTCATGAATTGGAAAGACAATAACATATGCAATCTACTTTAAACACTGTCAGTTAGTACACAATGTCTTGTTTTACTTTCTTTAATATTTTATAATGTTTGTTAAAGGAAGCCATTACACCGTAAAACATTACTGAATATGATAACACATACACAGTACAGTTGTACCCTTGTGAGCTTACCATGTGTTTTTTAATGTGTGAGTATATACATTTATGCATACATTATGCAAATACATTTATAGAGAATATAGAGCAAATATAATGATACTCACTCACTCACTCACTCACTCTCTATAACGCTTATCCTGTACAGGGTCATTTCTAAAATGACTATAAAGATTTTTTTTTTTTAATCTACATAGCAGTTTCCCTATCCAAATGATATTCTGATAGAACAGTAATTGGTGATATGAGTTACAAAGTCAGCAGAACAGTTAACATCATATTTAATGTACAAAGCTCTTGGGGAAATGTGCTGTTTTGAAATCAGACCTATTAGGTTCAATTTAGAGTTGTTCTATAATTCATAGCCTTTTGTGTTGCTCTCCAATTTTTTTTTCTTGGCCTAATTGCTTTCAATCTGTGTAGTGAAAATATGTAACCATGTGATCTCTACTCGCCACAACATGTTTAAATATCTCAGAATTAAACATTATTAAAAATTATTCTGTCATGTGAGACAGACACAGTGGGAACATGCATCAGCTTTGAAATATATTTTTTAAGAGCTACTGTAAAAAAAAAAAAACATAAATATTTCAACAACAATGATAATAAAAATAATAATAATAAATGAGGTTGCTCATAGCTGTCAGCAGTTTATTAAAATGACTCAGTGTAGATTTGATATTAACACACATTAAAATTATATATTTGAGACATACTGTATTAATTTAGGTAGACTTACTCTTACTAAACCCTTCTTAATCCCTTTCACCTTCACTTTAAAAATCGATGATCCTTTTTAATCTTGGTGTTTCTTATTACTTTTTTTCTGTCGCATAAAATTTACAACAGTTTATAACAGTTTATTTCAAACGTTCTTAATTTGGGAGTTCTGTTGAGAGTATTAAATTATCAGGTTTTTAGTGTATAGTTTTTTTAGTGTATACACTGTGCGTACACTAATATTTAGTGTTATAGTGTATACATTCTTAACCTTGCTTTCCTCTTCAGAAACATTTACATTAAAGCAATGCACAATTTATCATTATTTCTGATGTGGTAAAGTTCAGATAGAGTTGATGGGTTTAAGCAAAATAGATCTAATGTTAGTGATAGAGTGATAGTGAGCAACTGACTCTGAAATTGATTTATAGCTTATGATCATCACCTTATGTTTGTAATTATAGCTTAATTAAATTTCATGCTGTGTGCCCAAAGATAACTTTATTAGTCTCGCCGCGGTGCTGGTGCTGGGACGCAACTTGACACAGCAGTTTTTTCTCCCCATTCTTTCGAATCGGTTGGTGGACTGTGTGGGTTAACTCATCCATGAGCCCCTGGGAGATGAAGAGGCATAAATTAATGTGGTCCCTGAAGGAGAAGAGAAGCTTCTGGGTAACAGAGGCATTATCAGCAACCAGTGAGCGGCTCAAGCTCAGTTTCATTCCACTTTTCTTTGTTAAGTACAAAACAGGTCACCTCCATAGGAAGGTGAGTATAATAAACTGGGGGCGCTCACACAATGGCAGACCACTGATAAACCCTCAACTTTGTTTGGCTCTCTATTCATTATTTCAAACTTGTGTTTTGTGCACATATAAAGGGTAAAAACAACAAGCGTGACCATGGTGGCTTTTTCAAGAAAAACAGATCCATGTACTGTATATATTTTGTAGCTAAGAAAAGAGATAGAAGGGGATACACACATGAGAGCATGCAGAAACAATGCATGCATGCACATGCTCACTTGAGAAATGTTTTAATTATGCACAAAAGAAAGTGCTTAATAAAAGAGGGAATTAAGGAAAACGCTCTGAGCGATTGCGGGAATTTGGCCAAAAGGAAATGAGTTGATCGCAATGTGCGCACACTCTTTTTCTCTCCCTCCCATCTTGTTTTCACTCCCTCTATCATCTTCCTTGGCTCTCGGTTCCTCCTTCTCTCTCCCTCAATTCCTTTCCCCCATTTGAAAAAAAAGCCTGCAACTTCAAGCAATTTTTAATCAGCTAGAAAACATATGTGGCTTTGCAGCTAAGACAGCTTGGCCAGTCACTGATAAATGCATATCACTAATTTGCATATGGTAAAAGCTACCCTTTAATCAGAACCTCTAATCCCTGACAGTATTAATGATTTTTTTTTCCTCGTATAGTATCATGTTTGCTAATTCCGAAGTGATCAGCTTCACGTATGCGTCTCCTTCATTGTGTTGGCATAATGGTCGAGTTGAGAACTTCTGTTATCCTACTTTGGCACATAATTAGGACTACAAAGGGGGACAAATCGCTGTGAATGGGTCTCACAAAGAGCAGCTCCTTTCTTCTTTCCTTCCCTTTTTGCATGGTTCTTGTGAACGGTTGTGTCATTTTGTGTTAAAAGAACCAGTGAAGAAATTTGATGCGTGGCGGGTTAGAAGCCTGGTGTTGTAGCAGTTTGTTTCAGGAAGCTGCAAGAAAGAGTGAAAAATATCAAAAGTTAGCACGTAATTAAAATGTCTATCATGGAGTCCTGGTTTAGAGGCTGTGCACATGTCTTTTCCAAATGGCACTCTAGGCTATAAAACACTCCATTTAATTTGACTGCTAAACACCTTGCAAAATACTTCAATCCAATCCTCCTTTCTGTTTATGCAATATAAATACACTTAGGCTTTTCTGTTAGGAGGAAAAAAAGCTGCAGGGCGAAGGGGGGTACATACTACAGTATGTGGTGGGGTTAAAGTAGAAATATAACAACAAACATAGTTGTTATTGGTGTGCTGATTGCATAGAGTCATGAGTTGTTTTTTTTTTAAATCCACAATTTAAGAAAAAGAAAAGGGAACAGAAAAAGGTGGGGATGAGGGTGCTACATTTTGCTATGTGTAAGCACAAGAGAGAATAAATAGCTATAAAAAAACGGCATGTCAGCGTGGTATACACGCAGGCTGATTTATACAATTCATTTGGGCCATTACTTTTCATTAAAGATCAAATGAAATGGGTACTTACTTCCTAAGAGGCCTTCGGGGGCCTGAATTGCCGAGAAGAAAGAAGATTAAACTTTACATTCAAGCCCAAATTTAATTCAGAAGTAATCAATCGCATAATGGGCCAGCAACTGTAGCCTGGGTGATTGAAATGAAATTACCATATTTTTAATCTTAATTTTCCACACTGTTTATCTGACACTGTCAATATAAAATACAAACAGATAATGAAATAGCATTATATTGACACTACAATCATCTCTCGAGCAGCCCTCTGTGATTAAACCGCTGGAATGTTTGATTACATTTTGTTGGCTGACATTACAAATGACATGGATGCTTCGCCGAGACTTGCTGCTGGCTGGAAAATGAGTCTATCCATCATGGGCTCCTGGCAGCTTCAGCCTCGCAGTCGATCGCTGCTGCCAACGGCCTGGGCACCCTTCTGTCAAGCCGTTTAGCACGCTAGAGGAAGGAGGGAGGGCGCGAGGGGTAGAATGGTTGGGGGGGGTGGCGGGTTTGGGGGATAGAGAAAGGAGTGATTCACGACTCCCTTGCTCTGCTAATGATACAAAGCAAAACAGTGGCTAAAAGAGAGAGTGTGTTTATGCGCTAATGCCTTAGGCTGTATTCATGATGACGTGAAGGCCGCACACAGTGAAGAGCACGATTTGACCTAATCGTTTACTATTTCTCTATTTGTCATATGTTAAGAAGAGCATAACAGAAAGACCTGTCACAATGCAGAAGGTCAGTGCTGGTCGTCTGTTGAATACAACAGCAAGTGTATGTCAGAGAATTATCGCATCCTGCTGGATGTGAGTGGTTTGTATCTAGACCCTGCGACATACAGCAGTCCGAATGACCATGAAAAGGAATTATTATTGGGAATTATACAAGATTCAGGGGCTTCATCTAGATTGAGCTTTGATTAATGGTAAAAGAAATTGTAAAAGCAGACAAATTCATAACTTTCTTTGAAATGCATAGTCAAGAGTCAAAACCTGAAGAAAAACAAAAACACAAAACATTAGGCACTATATCCATTATCTGGGACCCGCATAACTATGCAACACTTCTTATAAAAGACGGTAGCCCTAGTGCAGGGCTGTGCAGTTTTTTAAGGGAACAGGTTTGCATTTCAACCAAGCAGAAACCATACTTGATTCAGGTCTGTTCAAAGCCATCAACTAATTACACGTGGAATCAGCTGTGGCTTCTGTTTGTTTGGAATGAAAACCAGCACCCACGCCGACCCTTTGTGGATAATGACGCCCCTGCCTTCATACAAATTATTAATTTATCAAGTGCTCAACATGATTAATAAATTCATCTTGCACAGTAGCCAATGATGCACAGTGAGCGAATGAAAATCCAATAACAAAGACATTTGATTATTTGATTTATTTAAATTTATTTGGTTTATATAAATTATTTTTTATGGATGGCATCTAAAGTCAGGGCTGGGCTGCACATTGGAAGAAAAACATCATATTACAATACTTGTAATACACAGTGTTTTTGTTTATTTATCATATCAAGATATGATAGTATGGGGGGGGGGGGGTCACAAAGACACACAATTTGGTTGCTTTACTTCATTCTATACTGAGCTCAAACCCCGGGCATCCTCTCTTCTTTATTCACCGATGTTTGTTTTATATGCTTTGTCCTCCCAGCCACTGTATTTCACACCAAAGACAGCTCGGGTGAGTCAACTTTTTGGAAAGTGCAAGAGGTTGACCAAACAAGGGCATGGTATTGTTGTCCACAGGATATAAAAGTGCAGAAGTGGCCTTAAGTGGGTCTGCATTAAAGAGCTTGGCTCAGGCTGAGGGCCAAACACAGCTCTCTGTGTGGAATCAGAAGCATCAGGCAGCCCGAAGGTCACACTGATAAGACCAGGACTTTCCAATGAGAAAGCCGCTTTATGTTGTGACCTTGATGCCCCTGAAGGTCAGACCTTGGATGCACCAGCTGGTCCTTTATAGCACAGGGACTGTCAGATAGACACAGCGAATAATGTTCCTTTTTAACGGCAATTATTATAATAATCAAACTATTCAAAATCAAGACTTTTAGTAGGTGAATAACAGGCTAATGCAGGAAGAGGCTCGCTGCAGTCAGTACGACTTGATATATTTATACTAAAATGCATGCATCAGATAGTCCTCAGATACCTGATAGTTGTAGTCATAGATACTTCGTATTTATTTTCAGAAGAGCTGCTTCATGTATCTCAGTCATATACTATATATCATAGTAAATAAAGCCAGCAGATATAGAGACTATGCATTTTTCTTGCATTAAAGCTTAACCGCTGAGTTTGAACAAATTGTTCCCTTGGGAATTGTTCAAATTTACTTGGCTCAGTTACTTAAAAAAGACGAGTTTAGATTTCATTTGTACTCGACTACAGGTTAGTATACACTCATGAGGAAGAAAGATTATTTAGCATGATTTGCACATGAATCAGAATTCAAACCACGCCTCAGAGATAAATACTTGATGGCTTGTTAAACACCATATTTGGCTCTGGTACTAAATTATGTGGATGACATCCTACAGTAGATGACAGAATTCTGGATGTATTTAGAATTATCACTGATTATACTGTAAGGTTCACCAATGGAAGGCATCTTATCCATCTGATTGGTTGGCTTAGAGCTGAAGGGTAAGACGCAATTAAATATGATGTTGCTATAAAGTGATATTACTAATTCTTACTATAGCTTCAAGGATGTACAAAGACAGAATTGTATTCTTAATTAGTCTGAGGCAATAAGACATTCTAGCAATGAAAAGCACCAAGTGCCTGTCAAATTACTGCAAACTTGTACAACTTTTTTCGTCTTTGAAATGAATGAACTCCAACCAAATAGAACCATTTTTCCAATCTGTGGTTATAAAAGGGAGTATTTTTTACCTAAGATGTTAAGCCAAAAAAAAGGATAGATCATAACCTGGCTTTAGGGGTGGGACATATATATATTATACAAGGCACTTTACTGGATTAAGAAAGCGGTATCAGAGGATGAATAATAAAATTGCAAAGTAACTATAAACTCAAAACTCGAGAAATTAAAACAAGAATATCTCCAAAACCACTTTTTTTCCAAACATACTGTATTTTAATATTGGTTTTGACCACACTAAGTGACGGGTACAAAAAGCCCTGAGATACCTATTTTGTTTCAAGGGTACTTTAAGCAATGAGCCCTCACAGCCCTTGATACAGCTACTGTATGAGCACTGTCAGAAATTGATAAATTCTTCTTGAACCTGACTAACAATACTTTAGATATGAGGCCACTTGGGAGTTTGGTGTGTTTGTTCATTCAGCCATCAAGCCTTTGTGTAATGTATGATATGAAGTTTAGTAAGGCCCGACCTGACTCCTGGTCCAGTCAGCTGCGAACAGACAATTGCCCTTCTATGGCCTGTAGGGGGCGATATTAAGAGCCATGAGAGTCACAGGTTCTTAAAGGGTAAAATAAATGAAAAATAAGTCACAAAGTCAGAGCGGCTGGAAGCCTTTTCTTCCAGAGCCTGGCTGCACAATAGGAGAGCCTGATGGGCCGATAAGAGATGCAGCAGCCTAGTAAAAAAATTCAATTCCAGAAGAGCAGGGAGCCTGGTGGAGACATAGAGCCATCTTCCCTCCCACTTGGTGTGGGGAAAGATCGTATCATAATCACGGTCACACTGTGTCAGACCTCAAAACAGATCACAAACCAAACATATTGACCTAAAAAAAAAAAAAAAAAAAAAACGCATTTGCAGAAGTATCTAAAAACTTGAGAAAGACCACGAAAGGTGGCCACATTACCACTGACACTAACACAGTACACCTCACCATTATTGTGTTAAGGATTTGTGAGTTTTTTGAAGTTGTAATTACAATGCATGGTTAATAGTTTGGTCCAAACATCTGAGTTTAAAGCTTTGAGAGTAGCATTTTAAACAAGCTACCCAGATCACCCTGGTCAAGATGTCTCTTGTCATTGTGTCCCTTTTCCCCCTTATGTCATCTGTGTAAATGTCATGTTTTCATGGGTTTCTTATTTGGTAAAACATCCTGTATTTTTGATCATGAAGTGGCTGCATTCGATAGACGCTGAGTAGCGAATTTCAGTTTTTAATTCAGTTTTTAGGTTTTCATTTAAATTGTTAGTAACAAACAAGGGAAAAGTAGTACTTTCTATTTAATTTAAAATGAGTTTAGTTTAGCAGACAGGTTAGGTTGTCTAGGGAGTCCAAACTTCTGTATGACATTCTGGCACTTATTTAGAACACATAACGGTAGCAGAAATGTGTTAAAAAGAGTTACTATTAAACTGAATTAAAGTTTCCTCGCTAAAATGCTTTTGCTTTAAGCTTTTTAAATCTACTTGAATAGAACAGCAAGTTGAAAGCTAAAAAGTCAACGATAACCTTGTAAGCCTGAATCTGTCTCAGAGAAAAAGAGAATCTTTTTATTTATTCGCCCAAACAAAAAAGAAAAAGAAAAAGAAAGAAAAAAATAGTGAGGAAAATGTCCAGTGTGGCCTCTCAAGTTTGTTCGCATTTATACCTACTAATTTTTTCAGAGTTTATATTCTGAATTAGACAATGAGGCCGAATTTTTCCGCTCAGTATCAGAAAAGACCTTCACATGCACCGGGTCCTTATCACAGTGAAAGGAAAACAGAGAATGACAGAGAGCTATGGAGAGGGAAAAAGAACGAGAGACTGCCACCCCACTCCTCCTTCCTCATTGTAACAGGTCGTAACCCTATTTTCGCTTCAAAAACCCCACACATTCATTCCAATTGAGTTGTTGTTGCAGAGGACTGCAGTCACTATTGCCTTTCAGCAGGTTATCAGAGAGTGAAGGAGAAATTGTCTGGGCTCTGCCACGGCCCTGATTGCACTATCAGCGCCATCCGGGAGGCCTGCCATAAAGGCAGTGGGCACTGGGGAGTGTGAGGTGGCATCTGGTGTTGCCCTCCTGATAAATCAGAGCCCGGCCATGGCACACTGGCACAGTTCAGGGCCGAGGCTCCTGGCACAGAAAGCTGAGCCCCAAAACATGTGGAGCAACCCACCCGACCTCCCTGTTCCCTCCTCTCCTGCTCTTGTCAACATTTTTTTTTGTTTATTTCTCATTTCCCTCTCTGTTTCTCTCTGTATTTCTTTCTCTCCTGCCATTACTCGCTCTCTAGCTCCCTGCCAGGCCATGCTGTTGTTTACACAACCTTGCCAAATTATTCTGCCTCCCAAATTTCAGGTTGCATATTTTTCAAAACTTAATTTGTTAAATTAGGCTACCTGTCTGGTGCATGAATATGTGCTTTTGCTGCTTTGTGGAACATTCTTTCATGGTTTTATTATAATGTTTGCCTATGTTTGTATGTCTAATAGCAGACCACCTATCAAAATATGTTTTAAAACATGTTGCATTTATGATATTTACTAAGTGATGCTTTTCATGTTGGCAAAACATGACAATCTAGTCTACATTTTTATTTTTTTTGCTTATGCTAAAAGCACTATAGTCGGTGTTGGCAAAACAGATGTGAAAATGTAATCTAGGATGAAGTTTTTATTTGCAGTCAGTTTGTTTATTGTACCCTTATTAAAATTTTTATTATGAGCATATATTATAATTAATATACAACTTTAAATCTCCACCGCTTAACTTGCCGGTGAAGAAAATTATGCCACCATTAAAAATAAGCCATAAATTGGAGAACACTTGGATGCGAATTGGAAGGCCAAGTTTATTAGTGCTAGTAAAACCTTGATTTGTAGACCTCCCAAGCACAGGCTTGATAAAACTGGAACAGAATCAACTTGCTGCGCTGAGTGACAAACCCTTGGCCTGCTCAACCTCCTCTCCTCCTGTTACCTCACACATGCCCACTCCTACATCCACATCTGTATGTATGTTTGATTAATTCTTCATTTAAATTAAAAGCACAGATTGCACTATTCTTGAGGGCACAAAGAGAAAATCTGTTTAATTATTCTGGCTTTAATTCAACACAGTTGCTTGGAGCACCATGGTAGGCTTTGATGCAGAAATGACATTGCCATATTTGTTCACTTACACACTGTTTTAGCTCTCAAGCCCTGGGTTTGTGAAGTTCACGTTTACAGCATTTAGCAGTGGCTCTCGTCCAGAGTGACTTACAGAAGAATGCAGAACAACCCTGTGCAAATAGTCTGTCAGTCATTACTGCAAAGAAAAAGTACGCGTTTAAAATGCTGTACATTTAGGTCATTAAGTTGTCCTTCCTTTAAGTGTTTAGTGAAGAGGTAGGTTTTCAGACTTTGGAAGTGACTCAGCTCCTCAAGAGGAGTTCATGACACTGCCTAAATCACTACATAGAAGAGTTTGAATGGTAGTTTAAGCCCTGATTAATTCATGGTTATTACATAACTGTATACTTGTACTGTATACTTCATCTAATTTGTCATTCCCCCCTGACTTCATTCAGTAGCATCTGGTTAAGGGTCTGTCAACACCTTATCAATGAGATTTACATTAAAACATACACTAACTTAATCTTTTACTGTTTGCCATAAGTTCATTCAAAGTTTGTATAAGCCATCAACTTAACCTATCAATTATTTAGGAACATATAAAGGAATAGTTTTTAATTTTGCAGTACACTACCGCTCAAAAGTTTGGGATCACTTTCTAACTCCATGGTCGTTACTGATTTTTATTTTTTTCTATATTATAAAGCACTTCTGAAGCCTTCCACAATATGCAATAATCTCAGTTAATGTTGAGATGTATCCGCGACTTGTGATCTGTAAAGCCTTCATAACAAGGTGCTGCTAATTGGTGATTTTTGAAGCTGGTATCTCCAAATAAACTTCTCCTCTGCAGCTGAGGTACAGCATAAGCTTTGCTTTTCTAGAAAGGTCTGCTCGATGGTACTTGATGGGTTTTGCAAATGCACTTGACAAGAATATTTCTGCCAGAACTGTTCCAGAAAGGCAGATCTCTGTGTCTTAAAATAACAACTGACTGTTGTTGTTGTTGTTACATAATTATCTAATTCCATACGTGTTATTTAATAGTTTTGAAATACCCCTAGAATGTAGAAAATAAATCACTAAACAAAAACAAAGAAATTTATAAATGATACTTTTAAGCGGTAGTGTATAATGATATATTTCTGTAAACTATATTTATCTATCTACCTGAACAAATCCATCTCTTAACTTCTAGATGGTTCAGGACAATATTGTATAGTAATATTATAATGCAGTTTTGAAGTGTGAAAAAGCTTTTTGATTTCGTCACAAATCCAGTCGTTTTATTTATATCTGCATTTTATTGCTTTGGTTTCAGAATTTTTTTTATTCATCTTCAGTGTCTTATTTCTAAAATTTGCATGATATGATGATATGAAATAAATTAGAGCGTAACATTTTTTTTATTTTTAAACAACATATGAAAAATCCTGTCTGCGCTTTAAGTGTGTAATCATGGTCAACCAATAAAAGAGTTTATTTATTGCCACATTGACACTTTCTCTGGAAGGAAATAATCGCCTGCAGGTGATTCCTTTAGTGCCGATTTTTGTTAAGTGATTTTTGACTGGCAAAATGTAAATTTAAAAAAAAAACAGGCTCTTGTCAAAGTAAACTGAACGGTATAAGTTGAGACGGTGAAGGTTGTATGTGAGTGAAATTGTTTCTCCGTAATCATGTCTGATGTAATTGAGTTCCATCAGGCGTATGCATACACACACGCACACTAATATGCGTCAGAGAAATCTACATATTCGTTTTATGTTTTAAATCGAGTGACAGGTTTTGTAACGGTTTAGGACTAATATTTCATGAAGCCATGGTTTTCCTAGATGTTCTTCGTAAATGTGATAATCTAAGTGTGTGATAATCATAGTTGACAGCTGCTAACAGAGATGACACACTGTGGGTTATGGTTGTCTCGGTTATCTCTTTTAAGGCCTGTGCTGAAATGTTCTTCTGCTACGTGACACAGACACACATGCATTCACTAACATGTTAAAGCCATATTTTAACAGCACTGTCTTTGTCTGTGCATGAGCAGCCGGAGTGAGTCTGTTGCATTATCCCTGGGTTAAAAAAAAGTAAAAAATACAAAAAAACAACAGCAACGAAAAATGTCCGAACAGAATACATAAAAGTAAATACGGAATACATTACATTCGATCATTATATATTTAATGTCTTTAATATCCTTCAAGCACTAAGTGATCTACAACTACATAGAGGTGACCTCAGCTAAGCACATTATTCACCTAGCTCACATTATTCACAATGCCAAGTGCTTAATTACTTTTTCAGTCAGTCTGTAATTGAGCAAAGCAGCAGTCGATCAGCTGTATTGATTCCGATATGAAATGCAAGTGCAAAGGGCACAAGAGATGTCAGTCGCTGCTAAAGATCTCCTCCGAATATAAGCGCATTAGCATGAACATATTGCCAATATGTATGAATTTTACATAAATGGTTTTGGTGATGGATTACATTTAGATACAACGTGGAGGATGTCTTTTGTACATTTTACCACTTTTTCTATGCAGCACACGCTTAGATCAATACATGATTATATAAATTACAACCTGACCTCTTCTGATGTCCATTAAGATAAGACATAAGACATATGGTAAGTCTTCAGTTTTATATTATTATGTTATGATTTCACATAAGGCATGAAGATCTGAAGCTCAGGAGCAACTGATCTCTTTCAGGCTGCCTGAGCTTCCTGTTCCATCACTGCAATGCATAACCTGTTTGCCGCATATAACGCAGCAACAAGTTTTAACCCAGAAACCCCCTCCGTCCTGAACCACATTAGAAATGTGTCACTGACCACGACCCCTTTATAGCCCCAAAGCTCAAGGGCCACAGGGAGAGACGCATGCAGGACGTGTGCTCTGTGTGTGTGTGCGTGTGTGTGTGTGTGCGCGCACGCTCTTTTGTCTGAGCGGTGATGCAGGGGGCCGCAGATGCCGTCCGTTCCCCAGAGACCCGTCTGAGGTTAATGATCTGAGCAGCAGAGCAGGAATAAATAAATCACTTCTAGTGAGCAGTGGGTATAAATCTTCACTCCTGCACCCATTTGTGGCACCACCAGTTGCTAATGATTGCATTTTTCTCTTTTCTCCTTTCCTTTTGTGTGTGGATGTGAAGGTGTGTGAGTGTGTGTGTGTGTGTGGGGGGGGGGGGGGGGGGAA
>JAOTQY010000015.1:14991056-15003115 GCA_026413445.1 Dolichallabes microphthalmus
CATTTTGTGTGACAAACATGCAAAAGAATAAGAAATCAGGAGGGGGGCAAATAGTTTTTCACACCACTGTATTTTATAAGGAATCACTTGGAACAAATCAGATATAAAAAAATTCTTTATTATTAGCATTCACTCATATATCAACGTAAGCTCAATATTTAAATTATTACCGTATTACCGTGTATTTTAATTATTTTAGTTTGGACAAAGTGGAATAATATTTACTGCCAATCTGCATCATTTCAGGACATTATGTGTCAAAAAACAATCACCTGGTTATGTAGGTATGTATGGAGTGTGCTTGTGTTACCTCACATAGTCAGCAGTGTGGGATTGAGGCATGTTTTAGGCCCACTTGTCTGGGCCTGAAACATTCACCTGGCTGGTAAAAAAATGCTGGATACATTCTACCATCATGAGTAAAACAATGACGTGATTACTTTTTTCTCACAATTATAGCTATGCCAGCTATGACAATGCTCATGTATGTACGAAACATTATCATTATTATAAAGTACTGCCTCTAACTCCTAATAAAGATATTACCTTGCAGTAAAAAAAAGAAAAGAAATAGATGACAATGTTATGAAAACTGCAAACCCATCTGAAATCTGTTTTTAAATAACACCCAGGCAATTAATTCTGAAAAAGGAACCATGAACACCACCGCCTCAGAGATAATTGAATAAACGCTGTTTACCCCTTCCGAGAGTGCCTCTTTCCTAAAGTGGTAATGATTAATAATTGTGTGTTGACACAAAAGGGCCTGTGTTCGCGCTGCACAAAGACTACACTGCTTTCCTGCTGCTCGTGTGCCTGGCCCACACCAGAGATTTTCTAAAATAACGATGGGGGAGCAGCAGGCCAATTAAGACCCATAAATTATGGAAGGCGTGTCAGAGTCGACCTGTGCCACACTCGGGTACTTTTTTGCTCTGTTATCTCATTATCTAACTCTAAAGAGCAACTCATATCTATGACCTACAGAGGTGTATATATAGGCCAAGTATAAGAGAGAAAGGGTGAGTTATTCATCTTCCATTTTTCACTCAGTCTTTGTGTTGGTATTCAGGTGAATGCTTGGCTGGACAGAAATTACAGCTCATGCCGGCCGTACCCATTTGATTTGAAACCAGTGGAAGGACGACAGCATGACCCGCTTCCCTCCTTTCTCTCATTTACATGTGCATATTTCCTTTTTTTGCCACCCTTCTTTCTGTCTATCTTCTCTCCCTCTGTTGGGGATCGCCTGAGGAAACTTCCATTATCCTTCTACTGTTTCATTGCCCCTGAGTGGGACCTGTACTCTTTTTCTACTTCTCTTATTTTCATTCCCTGCCTCTCTCTCTTTTTCTGTCATATTCTCAGTGCTGTGAGTCATGTGATAAGAATGAACCTCAGCAGTAACCTGTTATACAGAAAGGAAATGTGGATGTGATCACTGACAGTGTCTTATTTATGCCTTAAAAATGGTTTTGTTACATTGTGATAAAACATGAAGGAGCGTGGTACTTCATTTGGTTTCTTATGTTGCTTTTTCAGAAGCACACACCTTTGTATTTGAATGGCATGGTTATGTGGGGAAAGAAAATGAATGCAAATATATTACATTATTTAGTGGTAGAGTGGAGAAAGATGAGTCTTATTAAGTCTCTCATGTGGCCTCTAATTTGCCTTCAGTATAATACTTAATTAATACCTTTTTCCCTATTAACCCCTTAAATACAGTTATCCTCCTTTGTCTTTTCAATTAGTTTTCAATTATCTCTACATTATTAGATTTAGGTAATCGCTGGCATGTTGCATCTTTGTTCATGAGGATTTAAGGACTTGGTTGGCAACTGGAAACCTGGAGCTTGCTTCATGGCTCGCTCTCATTGTCTTCTTTGCTTTTTTGTTCCTTGCAAATGGGATCAGAGCTTTGTTGGCAAAAATCAGACCAAAAAATGGGACACATACCCAAACCTATGACAACAGATGTGCCGTGACCAGGCTGTGTCCTACTCCAACACATTCCTTTTCCTTATGCAACATTCCCTAACTAAGGGCCAACTTGGGGCCGCCAGGGTTCTGACAAGAGAAAATAATCAGAGAAAAGAGGCATCGCTGTGCCCTGCCAAAGTAAGACATGGCGAGTCAATTGCCTCCTGGAGAACCCAGTTGGATGGCATCCCTCACGATGTAATTCCCTATGTGCTTGGCAGAACCAGGTCTTGACTCAATCAGGTGTGGGAGGGACAGTTGATTGTAATGCTGAAGTACACTGGGAATTCCTCACTGAGAGAGAGAGGAAAGACAAAGATAGAGCAAAAGAGATGGCATGAGGGGGTGTGGGGCTTTCAAAGCTTTGCTTTCTTTCACATGGGCATTCCCTCTTGTACACTGGTAGAGAAATAGATGGCAGCAGGTCACAACAATCATTCATCATATCTGCTCAACTGATTCAACCCTCCTTCACCTCTGCCATGGATTGAAAGCAAGATACTCAATCTACTTGCTGCTTATGCAGCTATACCTAAAGGAGTGAAGATAGCATAAGAAGGTTAGAATCACTGCCAAACACTTGAATATGAATAGCTTTAACATTAGTAACATGTCTCACCTGTTCTGAATTTTGGAAAGAATGTGGTTAAAATATTAATTGTCGAATAAAACAAATAAACGGTAGGTTATATGCAGTGTTGTTTTTGAAAGCATGGCTTCATGTTCCTCACCTGAATAAAAATTGAAGTGCTACCTGTTGCTTTGTTTGGTAATATAAAAAGGTTGTTTCTGCAGTGCTTAATAAATAAAACCAAGATTTCCTCCGAACACACAGACACTCTCCAATCTGCTCTGTAAATCAAATGAAGCACTACTCAGTCCTGCATTTAAAACAAAAACTTTGCGTTCTCACCCTTCAGTGACTTCAATGTGATTTGTCTGTAGGCACTATAGTGGAGCACTGTGACATTTGCCTGTGTGTTGTTTTAATGACTGGGCTGAAGAGTGATTACAGGGCCGCTTTTCAGCAGTCGTGTGCTCTTTAGATAAGCTGACGGGGCATGATTTAGGTAGGAAGTGCCCTTACATAGTGGATAAGACAAGAACTGAAGATACGTGAGCACAATCGAGCTGGCTGGGGATGATGTATTGTTAGGTGAGCATCAGGAGATTAGCACATGCGGAGGCCTACTGCTATTTAGGCTTTATCTCACTGTGAAACGCATTCACTCACCTTTGGTGGGAGGACTCGTCTCGAGAGAGTGCTGCTTTTCGAGTTGGCTATATAATTGTAAGCATGTCAAGTAAGGAGAGTGTAAGCTTCCTGACAACAGCTAGCAGAGTCAAGAAAGGCTCCACAACAGGTATCAGCAAGTGAGAAAATAGCGGCGAGAAAGAGGTAGAGAGAGGGTAGTTCAAGAAGAGCAGGAAAGAAAAGGGAGCGGCATGGGAATAAAAAAGATAAACAGTTTGACCTTCCGATTCTGCCAATTTTCACTGGCCGCTTTTCCTCCTTGCCCCTCTCTTTTCCTGTCTTGCCCTCATCCCTGCGCACGTCAATCCTTTTTGGAGGGATAAATAGCATCGCTGTGCTTTAATAGCCCCAGTCCCAAACAGCCGGCTGGGAGAAATAAAAGGAACTTTTCCCATTTATCTCCGGGATAAAGGAGTTCCTATTAGGGCCCCTATAGCCACGGGGTCTTTTCCTCCCAGTACTGCGCTGCTTTGGAGATTGCTTGCTTGCTTTAAGATGCTATTGAGTGTTCACCAGGACAATTACATGGCAATACAACAGCAAACCCCTGATGCCCCCCCAAAAAGGAAAATCCAACACCAATATACGGAAATTAAAACCCCTGACACACACACACACACCTACACACACACACACACACACCTACACACACACACACACATATATACACACACACACACACACACACACACACACACACACACACACACACACAGATATTCCAGTAGCTCCATGCCAGAGGTGCAGCAGATGCTGCACATGATAAGTCTGAATGTGTGTGTATCTATATATATGTGAGGGAGGTACAACAGAACGGGGGGCAAAGTGATAATGGCTCACTGAATGGTTTGGAATAAAGTATCATGGCAAAGCGCCTGGAGTCAGCCACCCAGGTTAGCAATGCAAATGGTTTTCACCCCAGCTCTCCCAGCTGGTGTAATGACAGCCCTCCAAACAGTATGTATGATGAAACAGAGCAAGGGAGATATATAAATAAAAATAGCATACCTTCCTTGAAAATGACTTTATGTTGCCTTTGGGGATCTTCAGATGCACCTTTTGTGCTTTCCCTGTAGGCTCTCACTATTGCGCCCCCCACCCCCAGTATAATTTTTTTCCCCATTTGATAAGGCACAAAGTAGATATTACGGTGAGTAGCAATACCGCCTAGTGAAATGCAAAGGTAGTGGGTTTAAACAGGGCTAACCTTACGGAGGCCATGTCAATCTCATTTCAGCTGGTTTAACAGATCAAGATGCTTATTTCTCCATGAAGAAAGAGAGAAATGAATAAAACAAGTTCTTTCTCAAATTGATCTTGGCAAGCTTTAAATTATCTCCGAGAAAGTGGCTTAGGAACTAAGAGGATGTATTTATTTACTTTTATCTGCTGTTTCTTGTGAAAAAAAAAATACTATTCTACAGTATGTTCACATTTCGTTTATGAAAAGAACAATAAAGAAGATTTCTTTGCAGTTGTATTTAAAACATAGCATCAAGATTTTGTAATGTTGTCCATGAAGACTGAACATTTGCAGTTCATGTGCAAAATGACCAGTCAGAACACACTGTACGTCCAAAATCGTGTGGATACCTAACTAATCACACCCACCTGCCATGGTTGAACAACCCATTCCAGATCCAATTCCCCCTTTGCTTTTTTAATGAATTCCGTTCCTTTGCAGATTTTTTCAACTAGACCGTTTACCGTGGATGTGGATTTGTTGTTGTCCAGTTATCCATAAGAGCATTAGTTGGCACTGTTGTTGAGCCAGAAGGCATGGGCAAGGCCCCATTCCAATTCATCCTGAAAGAGTGGCGATGAGTTCAGTGGTCTGTGTAGGCTACATGAGTTCTTCCTCTCCAACTTTTGCAAAGCATTTTTTTTATGAACCTCACTTGTCTGTGGTGCATTGTCATACTGAAAAAAGTTTGTACCCCTTTGTTCCAATGAAAGGAAACTATGTACCTACAGCATACAAAGACATTCTAGACATTCTCAATTCTTCCAACTTTATGGCAACAGATTGAGGAAGTGTCCACACACTATTGGCCATATAATGTAGTTCTCAGAACTAAGATATTGTTACCAGCTTACCATTCATGCATGGTATTATTTATTATTTTTTTACATTAAATATTCAGCAAGCCACAAACACAGTGGTTTACCTTAAAAATTTTTGTACAGACAGACCCATGCATACTGATTAGCATAATTAAGCATCATGTCAGCACATAAAGTCACTTTCAGATATGTTTAAATGTATTAAACAGATCAAGCTTTAAATACATAAATAAGTATCTAACAAATTAATATTAAAATGTAATTTCACATAGCATTTTGCCAGTTGCACAAAGAAATACAGTATGGCATCTAGCTACATGCTAGCATGCTACCTTGTGTTTGGAATACTTATGGTGCAAAGTGATAAGCCCAAAATATTTTTTTTGTTGAGATTCCACCAATCAGAATGCTTTTAACTGGGTATATTTTAGTTAACATAACCACCACAGCCTGTATGAAATTGCAATATCAACAACTCAATGGTAGAAAATGTTAATTCCATGTAGAACATTTTTGTATACATGCTTGCTTGCAAGCTAATATTAAACACCAAACCATGTCTTATGGCATTTGGGTAGATTCATAAATATTTTTAAAAACCCACTAATAAAGATATTTGAAAGTTTTCAAATTAAAACTGGCCAGCTCTCTTCCAAACTAGTATTTAAAAAATGATGAGCAAACAAACCTTTTGGAGAAAATAGAAATAGAATGTTCTCTTTTTGTTAATGTCATAAAAAAATAAAATGTCTACTTTTAAAATGTCATAAATAGTGTTCTGGGGATGAATCACAAATAGCATAAAAAGGAAAACTAGAGTGTAAGTAGTGTGTAGAATCTCTTGTTCCATACCCCAAGTAAGAGTTAGAGAGGGATTTAGGATTCAGCTTTGTGTTAGAAACTAGTTAGTTTTTATAGCTCACACATTAGCCATGAGATTATCTAGCAGTAATAAAAGATCAAAACACAACATGGATTTTTCAGAAGCGATTTGGAATGATTTAGAATCACTAAGGAAATAAAGTCTTGTTTATGATGACATAATGTTTTTTTTTTTTTTTTTTTTACTGAAATGATGGATACCACAGACTCTTTTAGTGGTACACAATAGCGTACTGTACCGGCCAACTTTCACCCATGGTTGAGCACAAACACTGTATTCATTCCTGAGCGCCATCCCAGGGAAGGATTTCTAGTACACCTGAAAATGGTAGACTATGAATGTTAGTCAAGTGAAGTTGTATGTGAGGTACAGAAGTAAAAGTGAGCTAGTCCCAGTTAAGTATTAATTTGTCTGGTTCAGATTGTCATGTGGTAAAATGACAAAGTTAAAGTATGCAGTAGAGGCCAATGTATTTTTAATGGGCCATAAAAAGCCATTCTTATACCAACTTGTACAAATGTTTTTGCATCTAAGACAAAATAAATGGTTTCACTAAAACTTTGGCATTTAATTACCAATACCAGATAATTTCAATTAAGCACAATTGTTGTTCTTATATCACACAAAAATAGATCAGAAGAGCTGTATTTCATGTAAAGCATGAAACAGTATGCTTTTACTTACTATAAGCGCCCTTAAAAAATCATTTGAAAAAATTCCTCTACTCCTCGAAGCTGCCAAGGTAATCACTTTCACTTGGTCATTCTTCTTTTCCTCCTGCCTTTGTACTATGCTTTCCAGTGCCCTAATATCTTCACAAAGTTTCCTAAGGGTGCCTTTTTAAACTGGGAGGTGCTAAGTGTTCCTTGCTGTTTGTGATAGGCCCATATACTGAACGGGTTTTGTGATAGCAGCTCTCTGATGGCTCGTCTTCTCTCCCAGGTCTCTCTCTGGCAGGAAGCGCCAGAAAGGGAATAAAGGAAAAGGGGGCTGGGAGAGAAAGGAAAAGAGACAGCAGGGAATTGACATAGAGCCTGGCTCCATGCCAGAGCTGGCCTCCTTGCGTCTAATGTACGAGCGGGGATTTATTTAAATGGGGAGAAGAGAGGACAGCTTCACAGCGCCAGATTAATTCCCCTTTTTTATTCCGAAAATAAAAGAGACTTTGAATTATTAAGAGATAGCAGGATTAGGAGTCTCTCTTCCCAGCCCCAATCTACGCTCCTTTTAATTTCCACTTCATTAGAATTCTTTTTGAAGTATTTTAACATGGACAAAAGGAAAGAAAGAGAGAGAGAAAGCTAGAAATATTAAATATCAGTTAAACTGTATTAGACATAAGCCCAGGCCTCAGTTTTCTTTCTTTCTGTTAGCCTCTCTGTCTTTTCTCTTTTTTCTCCCAGTCATATTGATCCTGCTCTTTTGCTTCTCAATTATACTCTCATTGTAGCTTCAGCCAAGTGGAGAAAGGCAGATTTAGAAATGAAACAGCTCCTGTCATCGGTTCACGTGGTGCGTGACAGGAACGCTCAGACCTACTTGTGCTTTTTCTTCTCTGCTTAAACTGTTCAACCTGTCACTGGGGTTGTGGGGTCAAAACAGTCCATGAAAACACCCCTTGAGGTCAAAGGGCAGGCCAGGCAAAGCTTAACTGAGCATCAATGTTGTGTTTTCGTTATCCTCACCTAACACTTGCTGATTGCGGTGCATGGGGGGGGATCATGCGTCCACGATTGTATGGTGAATTCTCTCTGTTAGATGACCACTTTCTAATCTCTGCCACTGCTTTGTTAAGGCAAAAAAATAAAACAAGTTTGCATTTTTTTAATTATTATTGTTATTATTATTATTATTTATTAATTTTATTATTATTTTTTTTTTTTTACAGATTTTTCAGTTAGCTGTCAACAGCTGTCACTCCTGCTAATCCGCATAAAGCAAATGTAATTTGCTTTTTAAAAAAAACAACAAAAAAAACAACATTTGTGGGAGTGTGTGCGTTAGCTTTAGTACAAGATGATCTGACAGTTTAAACAGCCCATTTGAGATACTAATTACTTGTGTAAATTGTTCACTGTTTGTTTATGAAGAACATATCCCAGGGGAGGATCTTAGGATTTCATATGCTGAGACCTCAGACTGGGATTTAACCTAGTATGGTTCAGTATGCACTACAGCTTAGAATGATTTATTACTGGCTAAAGCAAACTGATGGTGGGATCTTGTTGTAGTTTGGCGCTTCATAAAAAAGTAATTTGTCACTTAAACCAAATGCTAATTGATTTATGCCATTACATGTGTTGATTTATGCCATTATATGTGAATTATTCTTCTAATAATGGTTTATTTAGATATTTATCATACATCATGGACCTAGAAATTGTTTCATGCCTTATGACTCTGGTCATCATGGTAAATAAAGACTTTTGTGTGGGTAAACAGCAGGAGTCTATAATGTGTTTTGTGAAGTGGATTGCGCTCTCTTTTAAATCGGTGAGCAAACAGCAGCGAGGAGTAATCAGGCCGTTAGGTTGCGGCACAGCATCTGCAGCTTATCAGCACATCACGACGCTGGTGTGTGATTTAGAGCCTGACGAGGTGGCCCTTGTGTCGGCCCGTTGTCATTGAAATAAAGCTGGGGGCCCTGCTCCCCTCGCCAGTCCAGAACAAGTGTATCTTCAGAAACACGCTGGCCTCTTATGGTAATGATGGCGTGTGTGTGGGTGTGCATATGCGTGTGCGTGTGTTTTGGGTTTCCCTCTAGGGTATTCGGGAGGCGAGTCCCCTTTCTGACGTGCATGTGTTGAAGATTAGTAAGGCTAAGAGGGCCTGTGTTAACCAGCTTAGCTTAACCCTGGTGATGCACCTTTTTAAAATAATATAAAAAGCATAATAATTGTAGGCTAGAATAGTAGGCTAAGGGAGAACGGAAAATTTTCATCCCACATCCTCTCACAAACTATTATGTCAAATGGTCTTATGGCATCTCTGAGATTTTATTTCATTCATCACAAATATGTTGGGCAAAAACTGACAACCACAGCCTGAGCCCTAAATGGGAATCCGCCCAATATCTGATGCTAACAACAGCCTGCAGACGCGGAGGAAGTGTCATCTTCCTGACGAGAGAAAGCTCAGGCACATAATCTGGTGCCATGTGCGTTTTGAAGATAGATGAAGAAAAGTGGTCTTATTTGATAGTATATATGCTAATATAAAACCTAGTCATAATTAAAAACCTTTTTGATTTTACTCAATAGTGAGTTCTTTTACGAAGCACTGAGGAGTGCATGCAGATGATGGCGAGAGAGAGGATGAGATAGAGAACAATGTCCAACTCTGCGTAAAAAATAAAGAGTGAATACCTGATATACATCATCTATTTAAACAAACCTAATGCTTGACTGCTTGTTGTGGGTTGCATTTCATACATAAAATATGTTCCGTCACTGATATCGGGCCTTATCGGAGGTAGAGAGAGAGGCGGAGGCGGGCTGTGGGAGGCAGGCTGGGAGCGCTGGGCTGTTTGTGCACCGTGATTGAGGCCCCAGAGCTGAAGATGCACCTCTGATAGCATCAGTCTGTCTGTCTGTCTGTCAGCCCAGCAGGCAGGAGGTGGGTGTGTTCATGTGCGTGTGTGTGTGTTAGAGAAAATGAAAGCGGATAGAGACATGGATGGAGCTGGAGCAGAGAAAACGTACAAAGAAAATCGGAGCTGGAGTCTTATGTCGGGTGGAAGTGAATGAGAGAAGCTGCCCGTGCGGCCGTATTTGTCCCCTGAGAGGGGGAGATGAGATGAAGGGGAATCTCCCTCAGTCCGCCCTCCCTACTGTCAACACTGATTGGGACAGATCCTCCCAGAGGAACGTCACAACAATGTGAGCCGTCAACAGCCGAGCCTGTCAGCCAAGGCGTCAGGCATATAGTGCACACACAGGGCACTCGTGTTCGGGTTAGGGAAGGTGAGTCACTGAGGTCGAGGATAATAGGGGGGAATAGAGAGGAGAGGGAGTGATGGCTGCGGCCTGTGCTCTCTCTTCATCTTGCTCCACTCTAAACTGGCTCTTTAGGGAACTCATCTCTGGATCGTGAATATGCCTGTGGCACTGGAGTCAAGCAGCTGATGAATAAGACGCAGCTGGCGAAGGCAAAAGCTACCAGGATGTACTACAGCTTATTCAAGTGTTTTAGGCGGGCAGACATCATCTTAGTGCAGCCTTGACCTCACTGTAAAGCAGAGGGGAGACTAGACAAGAGTGTGTGTGTGTGTGTGTGTGTGTGTGTGGGCGCTCTCTCTCTCTTTCTCGCTAGTCTTGTTTTCCAAGTGGCAGTGTTATCCAGTAATTAAAACTGAGTAGCACTTGATGGCCTATCCTTTTTTTTTTTTTACTTTTACATGTGACTTAACACAAAAATCACCTTCAATTAAGAGAACATTTTAGCCTTATTAGCAAAACTATCCAGATTTGTTTATGGTACATTACAGAGAAAATGACTGAACTTGCTGGCTCTTGCTTGTACTTGTACTATTTTGGCTCTCAGCTGTTTCGTAGCATTGTCCTGAGTGGACAGTAATATATTATCTGGATACTATATAATAACCCACAGTGCATCATAAATCCAGTGACCAACAAATGCACACTACTTTCATTCAGAATACCATTTGTTGTGATTTCTCACTGCAGAGAGTCACCAAACCTGATGAGTTAATGTTGGTGGTGTATTTTTGTGTATTATTTCTTTTAATATATATTGAAAATGTCAAACTGTTGTGTGAATTTTTTGCTGTCAGAAAAGAATATGTAGTGAAGTAAACAAAGGTGTGAATATGGGTGTGTATATACAGTACGGTATTTGTGGGTGCTGGTATAAGCACCTACCTTCATACTTGCACCTCATCATACATGTCGACTACGGAAGAGGAAATTAAAAACTGCTCACTTCGAAATTAATGCAGAAGAAGCAAATAGTAGATATGAAACTTCTGGGTTCTTATTCAAAGATATAGTGCCATTATTTATTCTAACAGCCAGCTAGGGAACAGTTAAGACGAGTGTGGATAATGCACATTAAAAGTGAATATTTAATAAACCTGTGCTGTAGACTGTCTCTGCAAGTCAGCACTTCTGCATATTTAAACTTATTGTAGCGCTGCATGGAACAATGCTCATCGGAAACATCATCAATAAAATGGGACACATCATTTGATCATTTGTTCATTCATCTTCAGTAAGAACTTTATCTTTGTCAGGGTGATGGTGGATTTGGAGAAAAGGTGCGAATACAGCCAGAATACTTCTCAGTTCATCTTGCACATGCACACTTTGTCACCAACCTTTTTAAGGAACTAATACACACATTAGCATGTTTTTTTTTTTTGTTAGTTCTTTTAGGAAATGGGAGGAAACTGAAGGACCTAGAGGAAACCAGGTTTTATGCAAAGAGAACATTTACTTAAATTTGTCCTTTATGTAACTTTTCCTATCTGTCACTCGCACAGTTTTCTCTTTTTTATTTAATAAGGATGATTGAGTATTCTTTTCTCCCTCTCTCTCAGTGCATACTGTAAGATCGGAAATACGTTCCTTTATTCATGTGTACTCGTGTGCTATTCCCACTGGGACAGAACTCCTTACTGTCTAGGGGCATTAAATTAATCAATCACTTAATTAATTCCAAATTTGTCCTTCATCCCACTTTCGCAATTTCTCACTGTTCTGCCTCTTTGTATTTACATGTAATATATAAGATATGAGAGTATGAGAATATCTTTGTGTCATTTTGTGTGTGTGTGTGTGTGTGTGTGTGTAAGCATTTAGGCAGGCAGCAGCAGTAGGGGGTCTTCACCTGGCCCGCGTGAGCCACACTGATACA
>JAOTQY010000015.1:15003215-15030751 GCA_026413445.1 Dolichallabes microphthalmus
TTTGTATTTACATGTAATATATAAGATATGAGAGTATGAGAATATCTTTGTGTCATTTTGTGTGTGTGTGTGTGTGTATGTGTGTGTGTGTGTGTGTGTGTGTGTGTGTGTGTGTGTAGGTGTGTGTGTGTAAGCATTTAGGCAGGCAGCAGCAGTAGGGGGTCTTCACCTGGCCCGCGTGAGCCACACTGATACACAAACAGGATTATCAGGCGGGAGAAGGTGCGCATGAGGCAGGACGCTGCCGAGCTGAAAAATTCCATTTGTCAGATCACTGGCTTTCATGAATACTTAAAGAATGGAAAAATACACTGCTGCTTCTCATAGACTAATTACACTTGTAAAGACATGGAGGATATATGACTTGAATATACAAATACTTTATATGAAGAAAGTTTTTTTCCCCCCTCCTGGTGTTGCATTTGTACAACTTCATACACAAAGCATAAATTTGTTTGATACAGTAAAAATATTCAAGATGAACTCTCATACTTCCTTTAGCAATATAGCATTCCTATACTCACTGGAGCGTTAGGAGAAGGATTATAAACTACCCAATGGGTTAAAACTCACTGATGTATGGAAGTGTGTGTGTGTGTGTGTGTGTGTGTGTGTGTGTGTGTGTGTCACCTGTCAGTCAGCCTGGTGAGTTTTTGCAAATGTACCTTTCATTTTCTTTTGTTTAAAAGCAAACATTATACATAGCACTCCTACTAATACTAATACTACTACTGCTACTAATACTACTACTACATTATAAGAGTGTGTGGTTGAATTCTCTGATCTGATTACTAAAAAGGTATGCATTAATTTTAGGTTTATGTTGGGTTCATATTATTAAGTACCGTAACTTTTATGTAGTAACAGATTGTACATGGTAACTTGTACAGCGCACACACACACACACCAATGATCAATTGTGACAGGGAAATACATATAATCACTGAGTTGGTGACATTTGTTGCTGTTGTTTATGAGAGATTTCAGCTCATTGTGGCAAAGAAGTCTTCAGGAATGGTGGTGGACAGTTTTTAGAAACAGTCCATTTATCCCGCTTTGGATTACTGTACATATAAAAGCTAAATTCTGGATTCCCAAATAGTGTTAAATGGAAACTAGTGCACTATGTAGCATGTATAATCTTTTCCTCTAAACATCAAGTAGTGCACTTGATCAGGGGTTAGAGACGGATTTGGGATTCAGCCTTTGTTTAGAAGCTACTTAGCTTTGTAACTTGCATTAGCCGTGAACAGAACAACTCAGATGGTCCAGAGGCAATTCGAAATGACTTGGAAGCAATTGCTAAAGAGATAAAGTGTAGGTACAGATGATATAACATAACATGTTTGTTCTTGTTGAAAGTGCTTCCGTGACTGGTTTAAATGTAGGTTTTGGCATGCAGCTGCTTTTCCAGTATTGCAGACTGTTCTTTCCTACTTTCACCCATGCTAGCAACCAACAGTGTAATTAATGACTGTTAGAACACCTGGGCCATGGAGCAATACATATAGTTAAACATATGCGCTAAATTATTACTTAAGGAATGTGTTTCGCCCAATCAGATTACTAGTTGGAGCAAACTTTTGTATACAACTACAACATTGTTATGGTTGGCAAATCGCTGTACATTTGGTAGAATACACTGGAGATGAAAATAACAGCATGGTATGCCATATTTTTCATTTTAAAAAACTGTTTCACATAACAGTAACAATAATTAGCATATTTCCATTACATAAATGGATCTAAATATCAACTTAAAGATTTAACTTTAAGTTCTTACAATGGATTAAGCGAAAACACGCTGGCCAAAATGTCCATGGTAGTGAGCAAGCTAGTTGTGATAGAGGAGGTTACAGTTGAGCTGATCAGGTGGAAAATTAAATGGTGAAAGATAAAAATGTAGTAATATTAAAAAATATTTTAAATCACTGAAATACTTAGGCCAAGAATGTGTGGCCTAAGATATTGACCTATGAAGTAAGGACTGCCCTGTTATACTCATATTAAAATATTAAAAACTGCCCTAATGTCCATTGATACCATTTGCACTGTTATATATTTTTAACCAGTAGAAAATTAAAAAAATCACTATTTCAGAAGGGCCTGATTATTGGCCTACATCAAGCTCTGAAAACAATAAAGAAGGTTTGAAATTGATGAAATTGGGTTAAGAAATGTCCAACACATTATTAAAACCTAATATTGTGCTGAACCTTCATCTTCTTGGAAGAAATGTGGTAGGAAAAAATAATGAATGGAGATCACTTATTAAATATGCATAGTAAATAATTGACAGTAACAGAAGTTTAATAGTGAAAGTAAAAGGATTTGCACATGCACAATGTGACGAAAACTCACAGGAACGGGAATAAAAGCTGAGAAAACTACTTGTTAGTGAGACTAATCAGAAAAAAAAGACTTCTATTTGCTAGGGAGCATAAAGGTTGAACTTTGGAGCAATGGAAAAACATCATGTGGTCTGATGAGTCCAGATTAACCCTATTTCAGAGCACTGGGTGCATCAGGGCAAGAAGGTAAATGCATGAAGCGTTGCACCCATCATGCATAGTGGCCACAGTACAAGACTCTGGAGGCAGTGTTATGATCTGGGGTTGCTTCAGTTGGTCAGGTCTAGACTCAGCAACGTTATGAGGCAAGTCAGCTGATGACCTGAATGTACTGAATTGACCAGGTTATTACGGCAAAATATATATACTTTTTTCTGTTGGAACAGGCATTTTGCAGGATTCAAATTGTGAAAGAGTGGTTCTGGGAGCACGAATAGTCATTTTCACACATGAACTGGCCACCACATTGCAAGTGCTGTAATCAAAGCTAAAAGCAGTCAATGAAATCTTGGAGTGTGTTTTTGGCCAGGCAGTGTATATCTCCATAATTTTCTCAAGAACTCTGGCATTTCAGTACAGTTGTTGATGCAGAAGCATATTATATAACAAAACAAGCCAGTGTGTTTTATTTCTCTATATATTACTTAGCTGGCTGGCTTTGTAAGCTGTTTATGCAAGATAAAGTGTGATATAGCATTCTGTGATTAGGGCCAGGGGTACAGTAGCTCAGTGGTTTAGGCAGTGGACTACGGATCGGAAGATCCCAGGTTTAAACCCCACAACCATCAAGTTGTCACTGTTGGGCCCTTGAGCATGGCCCTTAACCCTCAACTGCTCAGATGTATAATGAGATTTTAAAAAAATTATTTTTTAAAAATGTAAGTCACTCTGGATAAGAGCGTCTGCCAAATGCCTAAATGTAAATGTAATTAAAGATGTGATTTTTTTTATTCCTGCAGCTGTTGGCTTATTTTATCACAAACTGAGCTTTTACATGATAGGCTCCAAATCAGTCTTTTTACAGAAGTACTGACAAAACTTTCATCTTAAGTACAAAATTTAATGTAGTGTTTAGAAATGGAACATAGGCACAAATCTGTGTCAAATTTCAAATGAAAGTGATTTTTAGGTTGAGTGAATTTTTTTTTCTACTCTCTCTCTCCTCATGCAGATGCTCTTACAGTTTCAGATTGAGTTTTTATAACCATAGGCAATAATTTATGACTATTTACGACTATTTACAAAAAAAAAAAAAAAAAAAGGAAATGTGTACTAAATTTTTTTTTTAAACGAGTATATGAAATTGACATGCTAGCCACTCGATTGGGTTTCTGTACACATGACCCTTTCCACAACATTTGCAACATTTTCTTTGCATTTTCATCAACGTTCTCCTAGTTTGTATAGGAACAGCCCAGTGATGATTTAGATCAGATATGAAGTGAATGCAAACTGTCTGCTTAAAAAAATCAATGAAGATCCTAAGCTTCAGCATTTAATTATATTTGAGATTAGTATTGACTGAGTCAGACTGTCCTCTATGTTATGGGTAAAACAATTCTTGAATACAAACATGTTAGTAATGCATTCCCCGGAGTCCTTTTTTAGACTTGTTTTGATTAACACAGTAAACTGTAACATTTTGACTGTATTTTTATTGCAAGGAATGACATCACTTTCCTGAACATAGCAGTGAGGTTATTATTATTATTATTTTCTAAGAAATTATAATCTGTGACTTGTCATGTGACCATCCATTTGCTAACGGAAGAGAACCCGAAGTGTTTCACATGGGATGGTAAATGCTGTGTCAGTGTTTTAGCATGTATTTTGCACTTATTTTCTCACTTTGTCAGATTTTGTCATGTCTTGGCATTTTTTTTGTCTCATTGTGTTTTGAAACCAACTTTGTTCACACTTATATTTCTGTCCATTTAGCTTAATCCTTTTAGGTAATGCAGCTTCTCTGGTGGAGTGAAAGCGAAGGCCAGGATCTCTTCGATGTGTGTGTGATCTGTAGGTTTTACTGAGGCAGATCGCCTGTACGCACCGAGAGATTAGTTGCATCTGGGGCTTTAAAGAACACTGCAAATTGTGGCCTTTCTTCAGTGTGCCTGATAAGGCCATAAATGAAGGGAGTCTTCTTATCAGCCACACTGCTAGCCATAAATCACAAATGCCTGCTCCCTGCTGCTACCCCTGGTGGTTCCTATCTGCATGGTAAGCTTGGGGAGAGCCCGACATTACCTCACAACAAGAACACACATGCACCCGCACACACACACACACACGAACTCTTCTACAACACATAACTAAACAGTGTATAACAATGTGTTCTTCTTCTATCACTTGCTCTTTTTTGCCTCCTCATTTGTCTCTGTGTGATTTTGCATGCCTTCAAAGAGAAGAATCATTTCCCTTTGGAAATAGTATCAAACTTTAATCCACCAACACTTTAGTATATTTTTTTTATAAATGGGATGAGAAAACAACATTTATTGGGATATTGTCCCTCTTTTGTCTCCCTTGAACTAAAAGGAAAATAAAGAGAATCGCATGAGCCTTAATGAGCTTGTGTAAGTCATTCTCTTGTTTAATGATTTTCCCCTCAGTAATTACCATCAGTGTTCATGCCTAGTTTAGTTGTCTTTTTGCCTCCTCACAGCTCTTTGAATTCAATTCATCATAGTGCAGCTATTACACACAAATCACTCTCCGTTTCTTATTTATCAGCATTTTGAACTCTTCTAAAGGCAGGCTGGATGTTGTCACACACGAGTTCATGCACAGATTGTAGAATTGTATAGTTCATACAGTGTATGTTGAATGGGTTACCATGACTGATTGTGGTAGTGAAGGCTATAGCTAGCAGTGGGTAAGTTCATGTGCATCCATTTGTGTGTAAATGAGAGCTCTGCTGTTCGTCTGTTAGACCAAGTTACAGCACTCAAACAAGCTGCTTGAGATAAAATCGCTGTCAGCTCTGTCTACAGTATGACTGTCCATTTTGTAGTCAAGAAAAGAAAGAGTCAAGGAAGACTGTTGACGAACAATCTTGGATTAATTGGATGTTAATTAAATGTTAAGCCACGTACGCCAGTGACACATGCTTATGAGACCTGTGGGCTTTAGTGCCTCCTTATCAAGGTCACAAGTCACAGTCAGTCAGCGAGCAGATGATGAGGGTCACTGGGCAGGTCATCTCACCTATTTGTCTTAACTCTTTACTTACTAATTATCGAACAGGGAGTGGTGTTACTTAAACAGTGAAGAAAATTTATTACTCTAAAGGTCCAAAAGGTCTAGAGTCAACATCCTGAATACATTCAAGTTAATATTACTGCGTTTATAGTTATTACTTATAATAAAATAGCATGTGCTTTAATCATCTTTTGCTTTAATAATTTACAAAAATTCTAATTGTTGTTATTAAATATATGCAATCTGATCTCTGTGTTTTAGTGTTAATTATTGATACAGTTATACTAAATACAGTTATATTATGTTGAACATTAGACTTTGATTGGTCAGAAAACCTTTGATTAATTTTCCACGAAAACAGGTCTGACAATAGTGCCAGCTGCTGTATAATACATAAAACATAAACCCAGCCCTTTGTATCTAGATTAAACCAATTGTCGGTAAAAAAAAAAATGTAGAACATAATTTTTAAATATATTTTTAGAAAAAAAAAAAAAAGAAAAAAAAAAGAACAGAAAGTAAAAAAAAAATCAAAGCTTGACTTTGACGCATGTTGGGCACTATGGTGAGTCAATGTGAATGAAGTGATGTGTAGGCGTACCCTGCTGTACACTCCTGCCATTTCATAGACCTTTTGTCTGTTCAGCGTTCATTGTTTTTGCCTCTAGTCTTGCTTGTTTGCTACTTGTGTTGTGGGCACTCTTTATTTCTGGCTCATAAAAAGCAATTAAGAGGTAAAAGCAATCCCTCAAAGTATAGGATTACATAAAATGCTGTCTTTCGACGAAAAAAATATATATTAAGTAAAATAAATAAGTATTCTAGAGATGATAAAGGCACCACTCAGTATAACTGCATAATTGGAAATGTGATGCTGCATTTCTAAAATACTATATAAACAAGAAATTTATATCAAATAACTGGCATTTTTAGACACAACATTGCCAAATGTTATTCCACATTGTAGTAGTCAGTACCGTGGCCTCTCAGGTTTAGGGGTTCGGATCCCATGGAGCTTGCATGTTCTCCCTGTGCTTGGTTGGTTTTCTTAGAGTATTCTAGTTTCCTCCCACAGTCCAAAACATGCAGATCAGGCTAATTGCCACTTCCAAATTGCCCATAAGTGCGTAATTGTGTATGTGTTTGTATCTCGCAATGGATTGGCACCCCGTTTAGGGTGTACCTGAGTCTCTTAGCATAGGCCGCAGGCCTCCCACCACCCATTACAAGATAAGCAGTATAGAGCGTGTGTGAGTGAGTGAGTGAGTGAAAGAGAGAGAGTATTGAACAGTATTATAACGGTTGAGTCAGAGACACCATCAGCAGGCACTGCAAACAAAACAGGCAATTGAAATATGCACACTTGTTAAATGGACATTAATGAGATATTGTGTCTAAATGCCAGTTACTATATATACATTTCATGTTTCTAAAACCGTTTTACTGAGTATTGGCATTAGCAACAGCACTTTATTTTGAAGTTGAATAAAATAACCTTGTTTATAGAGAATTTTAAATGTGCAAAAGACATGTTGTTAATTAAAAAAAAGTTCAATTTAACCTTGAAAAATTGTACATGAAAGTAATATGAGTCAATAGAAAACAAGGGGGCAGGATGCAGTCTCTGTTTTATGGAGAATGATTAAATAACTGTTTGAATTGCTAATAATCGGATAGTGCTGTCCATTTTGCCTCCTATTCTTACCTTATTCTGTGACTTTAACAGGCCGGCCTCTGAACATAGTGCCGGTATATTCCCATAACCCTACTCTCTAAAGCAAGACGAAACAAACCAAAGAGCAGGCAATTTCATTGTTCACTGATATCTTTAATTGTGATGAGAGAGCGGATTATGTAGATTTCAGTAAGCCTTCCTGACAAGATGTGTTTGTAAGTGAACGGGCCGAACAGGAATGTGTGTCAGTGTTTAAGGCTTAGTGAAACATTGCGGCTATAATAGGGTAATCCTGGAGTCATGGAATCCCTTCTCCTTTCCTTCTGCCAAAAAGGAGATGTATACTGGTCGTCTATTGTGTTCCCTGGTCTTCATGCAAATGAGGAGGAAGAGGAGGTGACAAAAATGGCCTGTTCACTAACTGCCCTTAAGCCTAAGCTGGTGTTAATAGAGCTGATTCCCCTCAGCCTTTGACTACAGTATAAGCAGTCTACTGAATAGTCAGGATCAAATCTCTTTTTCATTGTTGCCAATATAGTGCAGTTGAGGGTCACTGCAGTACAAACAGTATTTTTTTTTGTGCATACACTTTTTACAATGGTAGCTATGTGAGAAAATATTTAAAGACTTGGAACTTGGAAAGATGCCAAAAAGAAAAAATTTTTTACCAGTGCTGTTGAAATTACACATAATACAGTGTCTGTATCACACTGGGGTGTAGCTAAATATTTTTTAAAATAAATATTCACAAGCCATAAAGAGAGGTGTGGTTCAGACTTCGGAGGTGTGTTTTGATAGGGGTCAAACCTTTGGTGCTCCTGTGCTATTCACCGTTATTTTGGTGCAGGGTGAGAGGGCAGAGAAAGGGGTGGGATAAGGAGAGAATGGAGTAAGAAAGAAGGCTATGTGGTTTCTGTAAAGGATAAACAAAGATGTAAAACTAATTACTGCTGGAGGTCAGCACTGAAAAATGCCTATTGAAAAGCATGGGGCGTTGTAGCAAATTTATGGCGGTCACACTTATTTAACGACCTGAATAGGCAATTTCGCAGCGAATCTGGAGAGAAAAGAGGACATGAAAAGTTCTGAAGAATTGATGACGGACTCCTTGAGAGTGAGCAAAATAAAATTGACCATGAAATCCTTCGCCTGGAATTAAATTGGGTGGAAGGAGAGATGAAAAAGAGGGGAAAAGGTGTAAGGTGTGACTTATAAAAGTGAGTTTGTGCAAATGCCAAGGTTAATTTGCACATCATTTAAACAGTTTATTAAATGTGAAAGAATCAGTTTAAAGGAAGGAACTTTAATAGATTTGTATGTATCGTTTAGTGGGATGAATGCTCCGCATTTCCCGTTGAATGCTGTTTCAAAGGGAATGCTCCTTACATTAAATACCTTTTAGACTAAAGCTAAAACAGTCTTTATATGTGAGTCTAGCCAGTAGTGTACATTTCTCTTGGCCAAAACAAGTATAAAAGTATTGTGCTATTATGTAACATGAAACCATGTAACATGACCAGGATTTTTTAACACATATGTGTAGCTACCTTTCATATATTGTAAATAAATGTAAAGGGTAATCAATCTGTCAGTCAAATTCATCCCATATCTACATCTAGTGTGAAATACAGTATTATGTATGTAAATAATAGAAGGTGGCTCGATCTTAAATTTGATGATGAGGCACTAACATTAAGCTATGTATCAGGGCAAAATTCAGAGAGATTTTCAGCATTATTCACCTGGACATTATCTTCTCACTTTGAAAGAAAAAGATTGTGGCATTTTGCAATATGAGGAGTCAGCTGACTTACAAAGGAAATGATCATAAATATGTTTATGGCCATGTAACATATTTGATGGTTGTCTTGCTAGTAGCAGACACTTGGAGAAGAGATATTTTTGAAAACCACCCAGTTCTTTTCTGTATACATATTGACATAAGGTGAAGGGTTTAAAACAATCCACAACCCTTAGAGGCCATTGGCAGATCATGAGACAGAGTCAGGCACAGTTCAAATAGATGCACCAAAACCAATTGTCTAATATTAGCTGGGAAGTGAAAAGGAGGAACTGATGAAGCTTTTTATTCCTGGCAGATGGAGTTCCATCAAACCGTGAAATTTGGATACTTGGCAACTAAGGAAACAATTCTTGTTGGTGTGCTGAGCAGCCGAGCCATGAGTTGAGAGACAGAGTGATGGAGTGAGCGAGAGGGAGCTAGAGAGAGAGAGAGAGAGAGAGAGAGAGAAAAGGCTCCTTAATTGCCTTCGGTCACCCACACTGGCGAAATGGGTGCCACGCAGCTTAGAATGGAAGACCAGGCAAGAGGCGCAAAGGGCTGATAGATATTTTATCACTGAAGTTAACGCTTAATACATTTCCATTCCCCGAGTGAAATCTGTCACTTGAAAAAATAAAGAGGGAGGCAAATTAAAGGGAGATAGAGAGAAACCAGTGAAGAAAGGAAGTGGAGTGGGTGACACAGTTTTAGAATACTCTATCTTTTGGGCATCCCCTCTTTTGAAAGGAATAAAGAAACTTTCTCTCCCTCCCACACACACTTTTCTCTCTCTTTCTCTCTCTCTGCCTGGTCTTCCTATCTCTCACTGTCCTTTTCTAGTTGGCAAAAAATCTCATGAATGATGTATGTGCGTCTTGTTATCAGAAGCGATTTCTATAGACCCGGACGCATTCACCAAGACATTTGTGGCATAATTGTTAATTTTAATGCCATAATGGCTTCAGATGGGAGCCCTGATTAGACATTTATTGCACAATTAAATGAAACATACTCAAAAATCACAAAAGGCTTCCATAATTATTTCAGGCCATTAATAAAATGGGCATTAAATTATATTGGACACAAAAGAGAAGTGAAATAGATTTCCATTAGAGTAAAAGGAGCCACAGAGTGGGTAATAGATCCGGGCTGAATTCACTCAGAAATTAATTGTTGCCCGTCCTATTTCCACACACAGTGGAATAAATGAATGAGAAAGGGAAGGGATGGAAGGAGTTGGTGGCCGAGAGAGAGAGAGAGGTGGGAGGGGTGGGGGGCTACGTTAAGAGGCTCTGATGAAAACCCTTTTGTTTGACAGCCTACAATAGCTTCTAGAATCAAAAGAGAAAGAGAGAAAAGGACAGAGTGGCAAAGAGAGAGAGAGATGTGCATTGATTTCTAATAGTTCTGGACACTGAGAAGCCGTTCCTCCCTGAGCATCAGTTTTGGTTGTGGTAATTTGTTGCATTCAAAACTTTTTGTTTGTTGTTGAATAAACATATCTGATAGAATATAGACTACTTCAGGAAAATGCTGCAGAGGAATTCATAAAAAGCACTGACTAATATGCTCAGGAAGAACCAGTATGCTTTGGACTGAATAATAGCAGGTCTACAGTTATTGGTGAAAAACAATAGTTTGTAACAGCTTTTAAAAAGTGAAGGAGAAAAAGGCTATAAAGAAAGGAAATAATAGTGTGTTTTTAATTTCTGATCTATGTACTGGTGCACTAACTCAAAAGACCAAATCTTTGAAAGGCATTTTAGAGAACAGTGCCAGTGGGAAGCCAAATAGAATTGTCTTTTGAAGAGCTGGTCTATTGATAATCACAAAAAGCAAATGAAAAGGAGAACTGATTTCTCATAATGCTTTAAAAGATTGCACTGTGGGGAAAAATCAATCACCACCCGATACTAATGTTTATTATTTGAGCTTTACATCTAAATCAGTTTATCTGCCTTCAAAAGTATTCAGATCTTTTAATTGCTTCACTTTCATGCTTGACCTTTTATTTGTTTTCTTTCTGTTTTGTTTTTTTTGTGCACCTTACTTCCTGGCTCGGTCTCTAAAATGCTTTCTTAGTCTTTCTTTCTTTCTTTAAAGCTTCTGTTTATGTGGCTGGTAGAATCAAATGCTAAAAGAAATTCCAAATGCTGAGCTTTAATTTCATTTATAAATAATTCTTTACCCACTCCCAGTATGCCCATGGCGAGGTAATAGCAATAAAAATTTCCATTGTGTCATTTCTTTTACTGTAATTCACCTGATTTTCTAAGCCATTTAGTGCCACCAAGTAATAAAAACATCAATTTTCTTGAATTTCTGATCCAGTTGGCTGACTTTGAAGTATTATTAATATTGGTGTCAGTTGGTATTTCAGGAGCGCACAACCATTTAAAATCCATTTATACTGTTTGTTTGGTTTAAATTTCAGCTGACCCCTCAGGGAAGAGATGAGAAGACTGAGATTCCCCTACAAGCTGTCCCAGCCCTCTAAAAGCTTTTCTTCCTCTTAATGAAGGTCAGAGAAGAGGCCCCATTTTTCTCTTTGGGTGATAATTTATCCCTATCTGCTGTTATCTGGGACTGGCCCCTTTAATCCTAATTGTATTGTACAGTGGAGCAATGCTTTCTGCTCTGTCTCTGAAGAATTGCCCTTCTTCTTTCATTATCAACCGATGCCTTGAACCTCTTTTAATTTCCATTCTGTTTTATTTCATTCAATCGCTGGATCTGCCTTTCCTTTTCCATTAACTCTCGCTCCCTCCATGAGGCACACAGCAATGAGAGGCCCTCATTCAGCCTGGCCCTCCCCAGTGAAATATCATATTGTAAACTGATTTGGCCATGAAAATTGTCGATTTGATTTTTGATGTCTCCCATTGGACACATTTATTTTGGTTTTGTCTCTGCCCATGCTATTGATTGATTTAAAGGGATAGAAGCTGTGAAAATGAAATCAGATATGTAAACAAATGAAGATGAACTGGGCCTTTCCTACACTTGAAGCCCAGTCCTGGGGCATGGGCAGTTTTTCACAGCTTTCCCAAAATAATAATATGATTCTCACCCCTATGGCTCCTCAAAAATAGCCTGGTACAGTGTGCGAGTTAATGAAATTTCTCCAAACCAAACAGCAATTTTTTGTAAATATATTTTATTTTGCAGAGATGCCAGAAAACTGCTGGCTGTGACAGCTAACTAAAATCAATTTTCACACTGGAGAGCAATGGAAGCTAAAAGCTGTGGCCAGAACAAACACTGCCAATTTGAATATGTGAAATAATGCAAGTGTGTGGAGAGGAAGAAGATGGGGGAGGGCAGAAAAGTCAACACTTCTCAACAAACTGACTTCAGAATAGATGCAATATTCTGGACCTTCCCTGAAGTCTGGTAATCAGAATGAGCAGATGCTGGAAGTTGCAGAAAGGTAGCATGTACATTTAGAATAGGATTCCAAATTTGCAACCAACCTGGCATTACAATCAGCTTACCTCAATATACATTATTAAGTGTTCACATGCCAAGGAGCTGGAAGCAATTTTGTTCTCTCTTTGGCTGGTCTGTACAGTGCAATAGGTCTGTTACAGCTTTATTTAAAAAATAAAAAAAGGCCCACTTTTAAACTTTTTACTTTCATTATGTGTTTGACTGCAATGGTGCCAGGTGTTCACTTTATTTATTTATTTATTTATTTATTTGCCTACCTACCTACCTCTTACTGGCGTTTTGCACAAATAATATTGGCTACTTTTAACAACATTTTGCAGTTTCCTAACTGCGCATGAGATCCTTTTAAAGTATTTAATGAGCACTTTCCTGCATAAGATCCTGAAATAAACTTTAATTGACTAACTCTGGGGGGGGAAGCAAAGAGCATGCCACTTAAAGTTGCAAATATCACTTCTTTCTTCCTTCCTTCCTGCAGGACACTGCGGCAAAACCTCAGCAGAGTAAGTCTGCGCGTGCCAGCATCATGTGAGCCAAATCACGGTAGCAAACAGGATGAAAATAAGAGAAAAAGAGACATTGAAAATGTCGACATGGGTTTGAGGGAAGTCCTGAGTGGGAGCGCAAGTTAGTGGTGTATAAAGCCACTTTAGCGCATCAGCACCATGGAGAGCACCAGCGCGCGCCCTGCCAACTGCGCGCGCACTCCCACAACTCTTTATTAGAACCGGTTATGACGCGTTAAAACGAGTGCACACACACACATACACACACTGTGTTACGATGCAGTATAAACATCTTGACAGAACTAAGTATATACTTGGTTATATAACTTAAGGTGATAGAGGAGAACACTTTATGCCTGTATTTAGGTTGGTAGGCCTTCGGTCACACAGCTTGTTAATTTCTAGAACACTGCTAATTTATCAGCACGCACACACTCAGTGCCTTTAAAATCATATACATGTATATTGCAATATAATCCTTTTTCCTTTTTCACTTATGTCACTATTACCTTCACGATAATGATTCGGCTAGAGAGTTTACTGGCTTCTTGTCGTTAGATAGATTTATGTATACAATAGTTTTACCTAAACTATTGTAGCCTAAATCTAATGCAGTCGATGGTCATTCGAAGTATAATTTATCACACACAGGGTTAGGTGTGATTTTTGAATTAAAATACCGCCTCGTTGCTTTTAATTTTTTTCTCTGCGTCTGTTTGTATAGGAATAGGGTTGTTGACAATCGTCCAATCTTATATAGTCTAACCACTAAATAATGATATAAAAACCAAAGATTCTTCATTTTCTCAACGCAACCGCCTTAGATGGTGTCTATAAATCGTACACTGGATTCTGAAACGCTAATGGTACCCAGTGCATCCTGTTTGCTGATTAGTCGTGTTTCAGGTGCACTGATCTCCATGTGTGGGCTAATTACAGGAACATATTTAATTGTTTAGCAATGTTTCATAAAGTGAGCACTAATTTAATACATTAAAAAATATTTCTTTCTGTGCATTCAAATTGCTGTTAAAGGTGGTTTTATTTTGATGGAATTATTACATCCTGACATGTACTTGAAAATGAGCATCCTTTTAATGCAGTTTCCACAGCGCTTCTGTATTTAGTTGATGCTAAAATGTTGTAAAGGTTAATATAGATTATGTGTTACGTATATAGGTTTAAAGGTTTGGAAATGCACCTTGACTGCAAAATAAAAGGTCTATATAAAGTCCTGGCTAAAATGTAACAACTGATTTCGACGTATGATTGAAATAGTAGGACTAAATGTAAGAATATCTAAAATTTAACTTGAGTTTATAGGCTAACCTGCAGATTGAAAAGCCGCAAATTGACTTACTGTATACATTCATTAATTCCAATAAAAACTGATACGACTCGTGCGCAATATGGGTTACCAAGCGACCAGCAGCGCTCGCCTGCCACGTGCGTTCAGTCTTTAGATCACACGCACGCAGATTGGAGCGCCGGTCTGGCTCACGTGACCTCATATAGCGTAGTGTCGGCGCGTGGCAGGAAAAGCGCGGGGACAGCGGCATGCAGGCTACAGGTTCAGGTTTAGTTCGCAAAATAGATTAAATCATCGAAACGCGTGTGAATCTGCGCCCTGTGGTCAGAGAGGCACCGAGGAGGAAATAATGCCGCTGAGAATTAAGATGTATTCATTTAGGGAGACATTTTTTCTTTCTTTTCAATTTAATGTTAATCCAGTCACCATTTTTTCTGTTCTTATCTGGCAGTGTTTGTGTAAAGTTAAAACATTCACATGTAACAAAAAAAAACATGTAAACATTGACAGAATAAGATTAAGCCTTCTGAAAGAAGTGATTTTTCTTACTTTTCTGTGAAATTATTATTTCCCGAAGAAATAAAATAAAATAAAATAAATGAATTTTGATGGACATATTTTTCAGGGCTGAACTGATTTCACCTCTCCACTAATAATGGCTGATTTCAACTTTCCTTTTGATCCTTTAGACACTTCTTTAAGTTAAAATGTTACAGAATTGCAATGCCATTTCTATACAGTCTATTGTGATTACCCCAAAAAACTAAATGGTATATATGGTTTATTTTGCCAATCGATCGTTGCATGTTAGATTCACGGTGTTCACAAGATCCCCCCCCCTTTCTCCCTATTAATTTACATTCATTCTGCAGCACACTAGTGAAATGGAGTGGGAGGCTGAGAGGCAAAGCTTGATAAAGATGTCAGCAAATTAACGACCCGCTTTACTTAAATCCACTTCAAATTATACTGCGTTCAGTCGCAGTGATTTTTATTTACGTTTAATTATTGTTATATTATTTTTCATATGTACTTTCTCAAAATACGCATTATAAAGACTACGTAGCATGCGCACTGAGAAAACTTGTTAATTGAAAGGTGTACAATCGGCTAAGATATGAAATTAACACAAAAGCCTGCAAGTGAGGGTTAAAGGGGAAAAGACGATTTAAAGAAATATTCACTTATAACATCTATGCATTTCAATGTAGCTTTGATATGAAGTCGCACATTAATTTGTACTGTCCTTGTAAAATATGGTCGTTGATGTTTTTAATCCAGACTTTCTCATGTAGCCTAGATTGTGGAAATATAAAAATGCACGATTTATAATGTAGATGAATATACCATGCAGCTACATTAAAAAAATAAAATAAATAAATAATTGCAGGCACATCTTCTGGGCCATCTTTCTGTGCTAAAGAGCACATTGGGCTAAAACTGTATCTCAGCTAGGATTCAAATCAGAGCCAGTCTCTGATAGATCAGCTTTTTCAGCTTGTCTCGCCTCGGGCTGATTTTACTACACTGATCTTTTTTTAAACAGTCACATTTACATGTTAATGTCCTTCAGTGGAGGCTGCCTTAAACATCCTCCTCTGGGAGAACAAAAATAAAATAAATAAATAAATGACAGAAAGAAAGACACATGCCGGCGTGACGAGGACGCGTTCAGACATCTATTTTTTTTACGTGCAAATAATCGTGAATTAACTTTGACAAAAGGGCAAACGCAAAACCTGTTTTTAAATACGTGAAAATTGTAAGTTATTTATCTGAATAAGCAAATCCAGGAAACATAATTAACTACACAAAAAAGAATTAAATAAAATCGAACTTTCATCGTGTGTCTTATTTCACATTGCATTTGTCAGATAATTCCTGGAGCCAGTAATCCGACGCTATAAGGTTTTTATCATGTTAAGCCAAAAGAATAATAATTAAGACAGAAACAATGCAGCCAAATTGTTTACCCCGTGCGACAAGCCCAGTGGCATCACTTTGATCATGTCGCATACACTAACAACAGGCAAAGCTCTAAAGAGTGCGTAATGTCAGATTTTGGAGTGTGGACATCAGTGTGTGCTGACCTCTATTCAGTTTGAGGTCTATGTGGGCATGTTTTACACCAGGGCGCTTTGCTGAGAGATCAGAGCTGCGAAACAGGTGCACACACACACACACACACACACACTCTCTCCCAGGAGACTTCTGGACAATTGTTCTCTTTAATAAATATTGGCCCGAGGGGACACTGCTTAGACGCACAGCACTTTGATTTCAATAGCCGTTGTATTATATATTATATTTAGGATGTGTTGTATATATTCACTCAAGCTGCGTCTTATAGATTTTCTTTTAGATCTTTTGTGTTTATTATTTAGTTTTTAATCCCCCTCCAAGAACTGCTTTACCACGTTACTGCCTAAATAGTATTTGTTTTGTAATAATATAATAATGTGTAAAATAAAGTAATAAGTATAATCATTTATAATCAAACCTAAAGTAAATGCTTAAATTAATATAATGTTAATGTAATGTTAATTGCGATGTCCTAAGTAAAAACTTAATATACATACAACTTAATAAAAGGAAAGAATAATTTTGCATTGTTTTTATATAGTTGGTGTGTGCAACATTTATAACAATCATCTTTTTAAACCCCACTTAACCCTTCCTTAGTCGGCTCATAACCCCGGATATCACTGCTTATATTTATGGTTATTTTTGCTCCATTAAAACAGCGAGCGCGCGTGTTAATAATTGTTAATGTTTAACCAAAGGCGTGTGCGCGTGTGTTTGCACAGCTTAAACTAAAAGGATTTAGGGGATGGAGGAGACTGGAGTAGCTGGCCCTCCTTTTATTCATGCCTCCTCAAATCTTTATTGGCGTTGTGATATGGTCCGCGCAGCGTGTGTGTGTATGCGCCGCGCGAGCTTTGTCCGTAGGTGTTGCTCTTAGTGTGTGTGTGTGTGTGTGTGTCTCTTACTGCTGATTGGGCGCTCAGGTTGGACAGAGTACGCCCTGCCGTTTATGCGCAGCCCAGCCTTTCAACTCCGCCGCCTTTTGGCTTCCATTCACGAGCTTTTTCTACTCATTTCCTAAGCCAGGTGCTTCGCAAAAGACGACAAACCTCCGAGAGGGAAGAGAAAACACACACACGCGCGCAGACAGACAGACACACACACACACACACACACACAAACATCCAGAGTTCACTCGTCAGCCACGGGAGTTTTTTGCGTCACCTCGGCGGATTTTGGCTGCTGCTGCTCTCTCTCTCTGCCTGTGCTGAAGAGGAAAGAAACATTTTAAGCGATTTACCGAAAGTCGAAATAGTTGCGCGGTTGGATTTTTTTTCACCCATGCCTTTTTTACAGTTCTTCTCCGACTCTCTAGAAGTGGCATGATCGCCGTCCGTCAAGAAGACAGGTGAATTATTTCCTCTACTGGGTATTGGTGACATACATATTTTGACGTTATTTTTTACAAGGACTGAACTGTGCGAGTGTTGCTTCAAAAGCCATGTCCAAGCCGGCCGATCACATCAAGAGACCCATGAACGCCTTCATGGTATGGTCCCGCGGTCAGAGGAGAAAAATGGCCCAAGAGAATCCCAAAATGCACAACTCTGAGATCAGCAAGAGGCTCGGTGCGGAGTGGAAGCTTCTATCTGAGTCTGAGAAGCGGCCCTACATTGACGAGGCCAAACGGCTGCGTGCGCAGCACATGAAAGAGCACCCGGACTACAAGTACCGGCCGCGGCGAAAACCCAAGAACCTGCTCAAGAAGGACCGGTATGTGTTCCCGCTGCCCTACTTGGGCGACGCTGAACACTTGAAAGCACTTCCGGTTTCCGCTGCCGACTCACTGCTGGCTTCCGGGCCGGAAAAAGCGCGCGCGTTCTTGCCGCCGGCGGCGTCTGCGCCCTACTCGTTCCTTGACCCAAGTCAGTTCGGCTCGAGCGCTGCGCAGAAGATGGCCGATATGCCACACGCCCTTGCCGCAGCCGCCGCCGGCTCGCTTCCCTACGCCTCCTCACTTGGCTACCAAAACGGCGCGTTTGGCGGCCTGGCGTGTCCGGGGCAGCATACACACACTCACCCGTCACCCACCAACCCAGGGTATGTAGTGCCCTGCAACTGCACAGCGTGGTCGACGGCGTCCGGCCTGCAGCCGCCCGTTGCCTACATCCTCTTCCCGGGCATGGGTAAAAGCGGCATCGACCCGTACCCGACGGCGCACGCCACGGCCATGTAAAAATAACCATCCGAAAAGTTGAGCAGAGGGACACTTTTTACTTCGGAAACTTGAACCACGCAAAACACAAACTCACACATCCACACAAAAAGGACCGGAGTCAAAAGAGCAGACAGATAGTCGGGAACTTCCATGTTAAAAAAAGGCAGTTCCGCGCTTTGAAGCTAAAAGACGCTTCTCTCTGGAAACATTAACGATGTAAAATAAATAAATAAAATAATTAATTACTTAATAGCCACGCAAACCGAGGGGGTTCAGCTCAGAAGAAACAGCAGAAAGAAGAAACGGCACTGCTCCACGGAAACTTCAGTGATGCTACCCTCCATTAAAAGGGTGAAAATAGAATTATCTTTTTTTGGAGACTTGAAAAAATGTTAAAGAAGTAAACAGGTTATTGAAACAGTTATAATACAGCCGAAAGATGCTGTTGCTCTTTGAAAAACTTGAACCGCGTAAACCGTCGCTCTGTGTACGCCTGATCTCTGCGCTCCTTGATGCGACCTGACAGAAGTGCAGAGCTCATTGTACAGAGGCCGAGAGGACTGGAGAGAAACTTTCGATGTTTCAGCATACCCGTTTTCACCTCCGGACTTCTGCTTGGGAGCTTTGGAGTTGATGTGAGAGATCAAGGAGCCCTGAACTGTAAGAAATGTAAATGTTATAACATTTATTAATGGCTATCCGGTTAAGGATGCCCTTAACTTTATTTATTATGTACATTTTTGATGCTATACTAATAATAATTTTGTTTCATGATATTATTATTATTATCTTATTTTAAATGCCCATTTGGTTTGCACAAGTGACATTCACCTTTCATATCTCATGTATATTGTACTTATATTTTAGCACTCAGATAAAATGGTTTGAATCACGCTTAAAACTTTTTGAGTTGGATGAACATACGGGTTATATTGTTTATAGGCTATTTATCAAACTGGTGCATAAAATTAGACAAACAATTTAAAACATAAAATGAAAAATTTTTATCTTTTTAAACATTTTCTTTTTTTTGTCAAATTGTGGTTCAGTGCTAGTCACGCTCACTCAATTCATTTGAGGAAGAAGGAGCTGGAGATTGAAGCGAAGCAGTTCATGTTGTGATTTTATTCTGATTATTATTTTTCACATGCGATGGTAATTTAAAAGCTGTACTAATGTTATGGAAAGGAAGATGTATCCAATTGCGTGATACCTCGATTCTTTGTTCATTTGCCTGAGCAAAGACATTTTGAATAAAGACAATCTGTCTTCAAAATTATACAAACGTGGTTATTTTGAATATTTTCCGAATATTTCAATGAAATAATTTTATGTTTAAGACCACAAATAGCCCATAAATGAATTAACACCTCAAACAGGTTATATTTATATAATCGGGAAATCTTTTACAAAGCACGTTAGTTTTAAAAAATGTAATAATAATAATAATAATAATTTGAGCTTCAAAAACATTTAACTTAAAATAACAAAACAAATATTCAGCTAAAATTACTGATTGCATTTTAAGCATCTTTATATAGGTTTAAAATTTAAACAACAATAATTGCTCATATAGGCCAGAATGTGAAAATTAATTAAGTCTGAATTTGTAACAGGATGCAGAGAGATGCATCAGAAGTGTGTAAACAGCACTGTGTGTGAGAGACGACAGATGACACTGAGATAACACGACTGTCAAACCTTCGGCTTTCTCACTGGACTCTTTAGGGACATTCGGTCCAAATTAGATGGCAAAAACAATTAAAACCTTTCAAACAAACCCAACGCCTTGAACAAAAGACTTGAATTGCAATTTATCCTGACACTCAACTACAGCCTCCAAATGACTCCTGCCGTTTAGCAGCTGTTCCATTTTCGCCATAAGCGTAACACAGACTTAACTCTTCAAAAAAAAAAAGCCAACAACAACAAAAAAATAAATTTTACTGATTAGTGATGTATGTACAAATATGTGATATGTATCTGGCACTATTTAAGATCTATTTAAGACGGGAAAATGTATTACACATTATATGAACAAGTAACACAAACAAGATTTCTGTTCAATTCTAATATTTACCACACAATAATAGACTGTCTATTTTTTCTTTATTATAGTTAATTTACACCTTACTTCTCATAATGTCGAAAAAGCTTTTTACAATAATCATGTGGACTGTATGCGGCTGAGTAAACACTTCTACTGCTGTCTACCTCTCATAAAGTCAAATGACCACAGTGTTGAACTTGAAGTAGGCAATTCACACAGTGCTGAATTTACAGACTTGAACTCCCTACAGTGTAAATGAACTATTTAAATATTAACACACGCGGTGCAGAATTAACCTCCAGTCTGGAGTAGACCCAGGGTGTTGGTTTGTGTTTATTTATATAAAGACGGACGGGTTTCATTTCACCCTGCAGGGACTTCTATAAGGAATCAGTTTAAATCTTTAGCAGTGGCGTCAAATAATACCTTTTATTATTACAGGTAATTTTCTGTTATGTTATACTTACAATGTAATCTTTGGTTTAAAAAGCTATCTTGTTTCTTAACAGGCTAGGCGACTTCTTTACTCTTTGTGTGTGTGTGTGTGTGTGTGATACTACAGCGGGCTCTGGTTATGTGCTGCGATGTTTGAAAGTGTGTGTGTGTGTGTGTCGCCCAAAGGGTTTCATGCCAGTCTGACTTGCTCAGCCAGCCCGACTCTTCTACATCAACACCTGCAGCACATGAACACATCTCAGATCAACAGAAACAAACGGATTGTCTTTAACAACAGTTCTCAATTTAGATACATACCATGTGCTTCCTAACTAAAAAACAAAAAAACAGCAATAGTGCTATATTACATGAGATCAAATGACGTTAAACGAAGTGATTTGGACCCCTAATGGCTCTGGGGAAATCTTTAAGGGTTCTATGAAGAACCGTTTCCTTTCCCAGAGTGTTTCCCTATTAGAAACTGTTCCAAATAGAACCATTTATAGCATCTAAGAGCATTAAGTTAATATTTGAATAACTTCAGTCTTCTCGGAGTAAAATTATTAATTCAGCTTGTAAAGTGTAAATTAACACCTGTTTGATATCATTGTAAATAATAACAGTGTTTACAGTGCTGTCTGTAATATCATTATCATTTTGTTAAACTTAAAAATCACACAAATGCAGCTCTTTAATTCATATAAAATCACGTGTAGTTTAGTCTATATATTAGTGCGCGTGCACGTGAGCGCGGTCCGTGCCTATATGCGAGGTATATTTATTTAGAATTTAGAGCGCCCTTTCATAATCCATAATTCTCTACATTGTCATTTTCTGTTAAACACACGGACATAATCTCGCTGTTGCGGCATCGCGTTTCAAAAGGCTACCACTGTCAGACTGACATTAAGTGACAAACGATTCACATAACTATCATTTCTATAGATTTTATTTAGTAAAACTAACATTTAGTGATCTGTATCCATAGTGTAAGACACACACTCGCACAACGGTTTGGGGATTTTGGCTGCAAAAGACAGGAGGAAGATTGCGATTCACTTTTTGCTCTATTGTCTCAGGTCTTAGGCAATGGGATTTGCACAGTGAGGTGTAATAGCATTACTGCATTAATTAAACACGAAAAAATCATTTTCACATCCAGATTGTTTACTTATCTGCCAAGAACACATGCTGGGCGAAGTTAAGATTCACCATTCTGCACTATTGCCCAAGGTGCAATTCGATATAAGGGGAGAAAGGAGGAGGGAGGGCGATTTTCTGTGACAGCTTTCCCTCTTATCTGCCCCTGTAAATGAGGGTGATACTTCACTGAACCCAAGTTTTACATCAGCTCCCCAAAGCAACTTTGAAACGTGCCAATGATAGACCTAATTTTAGGATCAGTTTCATAAATGAAGACTCACTTCCATAAATATATACAGTATGTAGCTCAATCAGGTGCACTCCGTCATTTCAATCTCAGCTGAACAAATTCAAAGCTCAGTATTCAATAAATAGATGCTCCTAAACCTCTATACATCATGATGAAATATGTTTTAAAAAGTGAGGTAGATCATCAGATATAATATAATCTACAAATTTTCTTTGTATTTTTTTAATTAATTTAAATGACTTAAGAGTCTCCCAAAATTCTCAGATACTATTCACTTTTTTTGTGTGATTAAATCCTGCTTATGTTTATTACAGTGCTACAGCTGATAAAGTGTGCAAAACTAGATGTTAATTTATGGCTGTAATCAATCAGTCTATGTTGCTCTGACAGTCAGTTTTCTTCATTATTCACATTTAGAGGGAAAAAAATAATAGAGGGGAAATTATGATTTGACAATATACAGATGGCCCTTGAAATCTTTTCTCTCTTTCATTTTAAACTCTTCTGGACGTTTTTATTGTGAGCAGCGCCTTATCTATGCCAGAGTCCTTTTTAGCTGGTGATCAGTGGAAAAAGAGCATAATTGTTCTTTATTTTTATTTAATTTCATGCCACAGCAAGTGCTTTCAGGTCATTTATAGGCTTAATTTAATGATAAAATCATTGAGGAGGAGGAGGTCATATAAAGCCTTTTCTTGCTTCAAACACATTGAGACCAAAATATCAAACATGTGAAACAAAAAAGAAAAATATCTTTCTTTGCACCTCTGCGTAATCATTTTCTCCTGTAATAATACAAACAATAACGTCAACAGCAGAATAAAATGTACAACAACAAAAATAATAATATAATAATAATAATAACCTTTTTAGATTATCAAGTTACTTAGACAATAAAACAATTTCATATTATTATTATTATTATTATTATTAGACTCAGGCAGATATATGGTTATCTCAGACCTGATGGAGTTCGATGTGTAATATATTACATTTAAATAGGAATATTATGGGTTGGTTTAGGGTCGGGCTGATCTAATTTTAAGCTCCTAACTATTGTCTCTGTGTGGGAGAGTCTCAAAAGCATCAGTGCTAAAGCCTGCAGTCTATCTGAAATTGGATCTGGGGTTCCATTCGAACTGAAGACTGAAGGAAAGCAGCGAGGCGCCGCCGTTTGAATTTGGGGATCCCCGGATTCTCATTGGAAAGAAATGAACTGGTGAAGGAGCTGATAAGGAAATGCGGAGAGGCCTGTGCTGAGAGAAAAGGAATCACGGCACGGCTGGTTAAATGTGCGCCTTCTAGAAGGGAAAGTGATTTACACTGAGACTTTACCCCCTGTGACTCAGTGAAAGGGACAATATGGATAAAGTCTCTCTGTCTGTCTCATCCACACATACTCACACACAATCAAATAGACATACACACACATACTGTATGTACCATATGGGCACACATGTATACATACACATAGACGTGTATGTGCACATACACAAATTTAGCATTTAGGCTACATCACATGTATTACTTTCTCCATTTTGAATAAAAGAATGTGGTAAAGACACAAGATCAAACTTTTCAGCTGTTAAAATCCACAGAAACAGACAACAGCAACAACAAAATTGTTCATAAACATATAAAAAAAAATATTTAATCATTGTACCAATAATAGCCACTAATTGCAGTAATCGTACATGGGTTTATGATAAACATTTTATCATTGTCCATACATATATATTATCATACAAAGATAGAGTATATGGAAGACACATACAAGCATAAATGCAAGCATCAAGGTATAACAGATGCTTTATACATCATGCCTACTTTCCCAATGGTAAATCAGTCCATGCAGAAACATACCAGAAATAAACGCCAAACACAGATACATGCATATGTGCCATCTTCCAGTTTTCAAACTGACTTAATATAGTGTTGTGCTACCATGATTTACAAGAACAGCTTCAATACACCTTGGCACAGATTCTACATGTCTCTGAAAAAGAGGGATAAATGCAATCTTCAAAAAGATGGTAGCGGAAAGGGGTGTCTAACGACCCAAAATCTGCCATAGATCATTAATTGGGTTGATATGTGGTAACTGCGAAAGCATATGATTTACATCATTTTTATCCTCATCAAAAAATTCAGTGAGCCCTAATGCTCTGTGAATGTGGGCAGAAAGGTAAAAAAGGTTTTGTTACAGGATAAAGATGATCTTTCAAAAGGAGTTGCAGTGAGGCTTAAGGAAAAATGCCCCTCAACACACGGTATAACAAAACCACCAGATTTTCTTTTACATCTTTCTTTGGAAACACCGATTTTAGTAGAAACACTGATTACTTACAAGATTGAATTGTCTGTTTAAAATGTGATATAAAATATAAAATTCATGAAAAGAACTTACCAAAATCATGCCTTTCGCAAAGTTTTCATGCTTGGTTTTCAAAACTAGTTCCAAACCAGCTTTGCTATTAAGAAGACAAACACTGGCTGTTTCTCAGGCAACAATTTGTTTAGCCCTTTTTGTGTTAATATATTATTTAAGATATTTATAATCACTGTTGTGCAAACTGTAGCTTGTGTGTATTAGAAATGTGAGTATAATTAGTTTATTCATGCAATTTAAGTCCTTTAAATGAAAGTCGTTTTATTGATCATTTAAAAGCTGCTGCTGATGATGATGATGATTGTTGTTGTTGTTGCTGATGTTGCCACACAGTTATTATTCAGCAGTTACTCATGATGATGATGATGATGATTATCTTTATTCATAAAATTATAATATAATGTTGCTTCACAAGCTCGGGTTACTGTCTGTCTGAAGTTTCTCATGTTCTCCCTGTGTACACATGGGTTTCCATTGGGTTTTCCACGTTTTCCTCTTACTTTCCAAAAATAAAATAATAAAAAAACTTGCAGGTAGGTGGAGTGGCTACTCTTAATTGGCCCTGGGCATGAATGTGTGTTTATGGTGCCCTGTGATGGAGTGATGTCCCATCCAGGGTAATTTCCTGCCTCATGCCTAATGTTCTCAGGATAATCTCTGGATCACTGCAACACTGACCACCTAACCCTGAAGTAGTTTAGAGGTAAGGGCTTTGCTCACAGACCTTACAGTGTCTTATAACTTATAACCCTATCACTTGTTTAATACTGTAACTGCTGGTACAGTGGCTAAAGACTCAAGACTTATAATTCATATAGACTTAGATTCCTATAGTCAATTAATGAAATGTCCACCCATTATACAGTAAGCTCAACACTATAATAAGTATATAAAATGGCATATTTGTGATAGTTTACACTGTGTATGTGCATCTTTGTAGATGTATAATTACTGACTGTACAGTAGCACAATTTGTCAGCCTCCATCTACTCATTTCATTCAGTCATTCAGTTGTAAATAAGACACCTGCTAAGCAGACATTATGTACTGTAGGATAGTGGACTATTTTAAGTACAGCAGTGTAGTTGACAAGGTAGTGACATGTTCTGTATAGCACTGATGTATACATTTCTAACACTCAGTAAACTGCCGTAATAAAGCGTATCTACTAAGGACCAAGTTAGATCACTGTCTAGCCAAACTATATGGGAGATATGGACAGGGTCAGAGGTCATGTACAGTAGGCATTTTTGTGTGGAGGTGACTGAATGTTGTTAAATATGAACTTGAACATCCATTTGGAATGAAATTAGATTTGTGTATTTCCCTTTGTGAATTGCTCGGCACAAAGCCTTTTCAACGCAAGGTCTTTGGTTATATGATTGACTTCCTGTGAATACGACCAGAACAAATATGGCTTTGTGTTTGTTTGTAAAGAGAGTCTGATAATGCTTTGCAGGTAAATTCATGAGTGCTTACCAGAACATGGAGATGACAATGACATGATAAAATATTATACTCAGACAAGGACAAATATGTACATTCATTGCTTGGTTACTTGTTTGAGATTTTCTGGGATGTTTGAAATAAATGGCTGAGGCGTTTCTGTAGATGACTTAAAATCTTTCAAACTCACAAGAAATGATATGCTTGCTTGTTGTTTAGTCTGGAACTCAGTGATTTTGATGGTCATCAGATCTGCAAGGACATCTTATGATTGCTTAAATTCCTAGAGGAACTAAAATGTATGAGCTTTCATTCTCCAAGTGTTTTCTTTTATAAAGTATTAAGTTAGATAAAACTGGTAGACCTCTAATTCAAATACATTTAAAACGAAATCTAATTAAGTAAAAAAAAAAAACAACAACAATGAAAAACAGCTAAACATGTGGACAACCTAGACCTGTAACTATTATTATTATTATTAGTAATAATAATAATAATAATAATAATGATAGATAGATAGATAGATAGATAGATAGATAGATAGATAGATAGATAGATGAATAAGTAATCTGCTTTTCATGGTATTAAACTAACCACACTCTCATTTATTCTTTCTTCCTTTCTGGTTCTTTATAGTAAAAAATTATGTTTCACTTCATATTCTGTGACCTAATACTTAATACTAGTGCAGATGATTAGTAGATCATTTAAAATGAGTTCATGAATAATCTTGTTGGACTGCTTTCATGTTTACTTTGCTACGTGTACTGCATTTTCTTTTTTTTTTATTAGTGCCAACGATATGCAAACCATAATGTTATATGGATTTCTCAACTATAATGTTTACATTGTGATATTTGAGAGTTAACAAAATGACAGTTCAAATATACACCAATCAGCAATGGGTGCGTTGCTTACCTGGGGAAGAGATGGTACACATACCACCTACCTAAACATTGTTGCAGACCAAGTACACCCCTTCATGTCAACAGTATTCAATAATTGCAGTGGTCTCTTTCAGCAGAATAATGCACACTGCAAAAGTGTAGAAATAGTTTGATAAATACAAACCGGATTCCAAAAAAGTTGGGACACTAAACAAATTGTGAATAAAAACTGAACGCAATGATGTGGAGATGTCAATATTTAATCAGAATAGAACATAAATCACGGAACAAAAGTTTAAACTGAGAAAATGTATCATTTTATGGGAAAAATATGGTGAATAAAAATGTCATGGTGTCAACAAATCCCAAAAAAGTTGGGACAAGGCCATTTTCACCACTGTGTGGCATCTCCCCTTCT
>JAOTQY010000015.1:15052256-15064369 GCA_026413445.1 Dolichallabes microphthalmus
CACACACACACACACACACACACACACACACACACACACACACACACACACACACACACACACACACACACACATTCCTCTACACAGCACACTTTCAGGCCTGGGGCAAACATCAGATCAATTCTCACGCACAAAAAACACAAGATAAAAGAAACCGAAACAGGATAAAGAGTTGGGCGCACCCACCTTAGATTTTGTGCCAGGAATCATGATACTTTTACTATAATTTCTTTTTAAAGTGTAGGCAGTATATAAAGAAATCACAGCACTTAACTAATCACATATAAAACAAGTCATGATGACAATGACATGATGTTGATATGAAAACCTACTATACAAATCTGGGGAAGTGTTTTCGTCATATGAGGTCACTTTAGGGTGAAAATATAATTGGCTTGTTTTAGCCGTGGTGAATAAAGAAGCAGGGAATATATGTTTTTTTTCTCTCATGTTTTTTTTGTATGGACACACATTCTGGAGACCTATTTGAATTTCTGAAAATGACAAAAAAGTAAATTTTGAAAGATAAATTATCTTTAGAGGCATACATTACTTTGAAATCAGATTTAATGAATGTGAATACTACAACTACTACCACTACTACTACCACTACTACTACTACTAGTACTACTACTAATATCCCAGTTAATAAGCTGGGGTTAGAGCACAGTGTCAGCCAGGATACAGTGCCCCTGGAGGAGATTAAGGGCCTTGATCAAGAGCGCAATAGTGGCAACTTGGCAGTGCTGGGGTTCAAATCCCAGACGGTCTAATCAAATGGACAGCATGGAAGAGCTTTAGTTCTATAAATGGATAGAAACATAAATAATTAACATTGAAAACCTGAAAAAATATAAAAAGTGAACATGAGTATTTTTTTTAATTAAGTACCTCGGCCAACAAGAGATCTGTGTCTTATATGCATCATCAGCGCTCTCGACTGTACATGTTGAATGGCACTCTTTCCATGAAGGCAACAGAGCTCCTCATCCTCCAGACAAATTTATATAAATTTGCAAGCATGATATCATGTTGTCATTGAAAGATTCACCTACTGCACACACTGCAAATATGTTAAAAATAGAGATTCTGATTAGGACAATGGAGTCATCCATTGACAGCATTAAGTAAGGTACACAAGACTCTGTACAGACCAATTTGGGACCTGAATGTCTTATACAATTCAATCAAATAACTGTCTGAAATATTGTGGGTTTTGAAACTTCACCTCTCCATTATTATCCACTCACATATACACACTTACAGTAGACAATAATACGTGTTTCTCTTCTCTTCTTGACGGTTTTCTTTCAGATGAAATGCAGCTATCATTTCTTCAGTCGTCGCTTCTATCGTGTTCTTTTTAGAGCTTCTTTAATTATGAGTTGACAGTCAGAAGCAAGTCCAAACACACACACACACACACACACACACACACACACTGAAATAGTGCACACCTACTTTCAAGTTCCAGTAAAAGGCTGGGTTTACAAAAGGCCACAGAACTGCTTTAAGCACCACTAATTATCTCATCTTTTCCTTACTCATTGTGCAGTGAAGGTAGATTGACTGATTCTGTCTCACAATGAAGAAAATGTGTTAAGACACATTGTCTTGTCTAATTGAATTGATTCTCAGTGTCAGTAACAAGTAACACGCCAGCAAAACCCCTGAAGCGCTGCACTTATGACAAGCGGAAACCAAGCTCAAGTGACTGGTGCCTCGTCCGTGAAATGACCTTTGACCTGACATCTTTGACCCTGCCTTGTTTCAGGAGGCGGTTAAAGGGGATAATGAGTAAAAGGCAGGGACGAAGTCACCGTTTCAAGCCCTAGGGTGAAATCTCACTGCCACCTCTCCCACCCCCCCCCCCCCCCCAATCCACACCTATAATTCTGTTTGTTGTGCGAATCTGAATCACTCAGCCATGTCTCCCTCTCCCCCTTTTCTCCCCACACCTCAATCTCCCGTCTGTAGTTTGTCCGCTAACAAGATCTGATGGCATCAGATAACGGCTGGATATTTGGCGCTGGGTGGCAAAGTCATTCTCCGCTGCCTTTGTTGCTACTGTCACGCTAAAGTGGTTTGCCGTCTTCGCTTATTGCCAAGGCCAATGGTTATTGTTCGTGGAAAAAAAAATAAAATTCCAATATCAGATCCTGTTCCCACCCTGAAGACGATGGCAGGAGGAATCATGCAGGACATGCTGTTTGTGTGAGTGTGTGCATGCAAGGAAAGATGTTAGCCACGGTTACTTCTAGCATAGCATAGCATAGCGCTGAGTACCTCAGTATCACTCTCTCTAGAACAAAACCTCTCAAACTTCACAAAGATCTTTATCCATTAATCTCTACCTGAAACAGTAAAACCTCTTCATAACAGTTTGAGAAAATCACACAACAGATTAATGAGTGTCAGGAGGCCAAGTGCTGGATCTGATCATCTCAATGAGATGAGAGAAGAGCTGCTAAATGGATATTAATATCAAATCAGGGGTCTGAGTGGTGGGAGCAGTGCAGCGTGAAATGCCCAATCTGTGGACGTGGGCTTCCTGTCCCAGCTGGCACTAATAGGAGCTGACCCCCAGGCTGCCCTCGCTTAGGCTCTGATTAATAATGGAGAACGGGTACGGACGAGGACGCCTTTCAGTGCTCTCATTCCTGGAGGTCCCCCTGCGTCAGTCACCCCAAGAAACACAGGGTTCGGAGAAACCTAGGGACTCTATGTATAATTAATAGTTGCTCAGGATCAGGGAGCATTCTGCATTCGTTTGATATGATGAGTTGGAACGAGTCCCACGATGTACGCTCAGTGCTAAAAGAAAGTACATCAGGGACAAACGATGAGATGGTGAAAAGGTCCCAACTGACCCGAAACATTCGAATTAATGATTATATCCGCTTCTTCACGGCACTGTTTCTCAAAGTATGCTTCCATTCAAAAAAGCTTTGAACACACATTCATGGTTAAACAGGGGTGATGGTTGTCTAGACTGAGAAAATCTAAAAACTGTATGGGAAACAATCAATGTCTAATTGAAAAAGGCAGAGATTATGATTACACTAATTAGGTGCTCTAATTTTTGGAAAAATATATATTTAGTTTGCAATTGATACTCGCTTTTAAGTTCTTACAGATGAGTCTTTTATCTATGGTTTATCTTTGATCTAATTGCCTTTAGTGAGGCACTAATTTAGTCCCAACTGGATCCAAAAAACAATCAGCGAAAAACGTCTTAAATACAAATACTATGATTCTGAAGGAACACTTGCTTGTTTTTTTGTTTTTTTTTTTAATCTAACTTGATTAAAGTTTGTTTTGTGTGTGGTGCTGAAATTGTTTAAACTGTCCTAAAACATAGTAAATAACACATGCACAAAATAATGTAGATAGTAATTTACTATGAGACAAGATGTTGACTATGTAATATGAAAAGTCTACATAAGCAAATACAAAAGTGCCATGTACTCTAGCAGGTAGCGTTGTCATTGAGGATTTTATTTGTGTTCTCCGGTAGTGTTGCCCGTAGGTGTGAATGAGTGTGCAAATGTGTGGGCATGGCACCCTGTAATGGACTGGATGTATTCCAGCAACAAGCCTAGGGTTCCCCAGGGTGTAAAACCAGTTATGTCTGTGATAAGTTTGATTTAGGGATTGTCAACACATGCTTAAGATCATGAAGTGTGTGTCTGTGTGTTTGTTAGCACACTTGTGGGCTTTCACCGCCAGCCGTTCTGTTTCCTCCAACTCCACCCTCCATTTCTTGAGTTGTTCATCAAACATGTCTAGACTCAAATGTACTCTCGGGTGTCATGTTTCAGACCTGCAAGTGTTTAGGACTCTTATCTCAAACCCTCATCTGTTGTCTGCCGCATTGCACACTCCCTCTGGGGACACATGCCAGGTCTCGCTTAGGCCTGCACCCTCGCTGCACCCTATAGCACCGCTGTAGAGCTCAACACAATATCCTGGGAACATATAATCCTGAGCCTTTTAAACACTAAGTATGTTTTAGTAACTTTATTAGGTTAGGTTTAATCAGTGAAAACCTTTCGACATATATGTGCGATATCTCCCTGATCCCTATTTTCTATTTCTAATTGCTAGGAGCAAATGAAACAAATGTCTTGTCATGAAATTACAGTTTTGTACAGTTGTATAATTTTTAATTATGAAATCAATAAAGTGTTATTGCATTTATATGGAAATAATGTTGACATGTTGCCTCATGTCTTATGGAGCACTTCAGAATCGATTGATTAAAATACGGTATGTATGTGTATTTCTAAAACTACTCCATAACCCAGTATAACAACTTACAAAAATATTTTTTGCATTCTGTTTTAAAACTTTGAGAATACTAAGAAAGGTATTTGTTTCTTCATTACAGTCTGTAAGTAAAGCGAGTAAGTAAACAGTGTAATAATGTTTTACACCGTCTTTATTTATGGTAAATTAGGTAAGCTGGTTAATGAGGTACTACAGTGTCTTTTGTTATAGTATGTGTGTTAAGTAATTAAGTAGGTTAGTAAAGCATTATAACCTCTTTATTACAGTCTGTGAGTAAACTGAGCAATTAAGCAGTGAATAAATGTGAGTAAGTGATCAGTATATAGGTTATGATATTACAATTTCTTTTTTTTTTAAGACTGTAAGTAAATTGAGTGGGTAAGTATCTTAGTAATACCTTATAATGTCTTTATTACAACCCGACTGACATTTTCCTGCTTGAGGATATTATTATTATTTTTAATCATATAACAGGCCCTGGTCGGTTCTCTTAACTGTGTGAAAGAGAGAGCTTGCATGACAAGCTTATGATCTGATCATTTCCTCCTGTCAGGAGGCAAAGCATATAATTACAGGCTATGACAGAGTCATGGTTGTGTGAGAGAGCGTGTCGAAGAAAAAGCCAAACTTGTTGACCTGATTGTAGCTGCCAGGCCGTTGTGGAGCTGACAGGATGAGAGACACAGAGTGAACAAAGTCCAAAATTATCTCTTCATTTTTGCTATTGTGTTTTTTCCTTCTGCGCCTCCACCCCTTTTTTTATTATCAGTGTCGAATATCCAGTTTTTCATAAATAACCCTGGTGTTGATCTCAAACTCGCACCATTTATTTTTCATCTTCAAGTCATAACAGACTAAACTTCTTTGAATTCCACATCCTTTTTTCTCCCACGGGGAGTCGAAACACAAGGACACAGAAAGCAAGGGCAAGGCAGCGGCTCGTGGCCTGGTGGGAGGATTTGCCAGTGAAAATATTTAGCAATCGGGAATGAATCAAAGGAGATAATAAGTGTTTTGGAATCTATGCAGTGCACAACATCCCTCACTATCACACATTTTTATCACCTGCCTTGTCTTTATCAGCCAATTCTCTGCACAACCTAGTGAGAGAGGCTAATGTCTGGACTGCAGTGCCCTCTTGTGGTGGAAGAAAGAACTACCAGTTGTGGGTCAGACTGAATCACATCGTTAAACGAAGTCAAAAGTCAATTTCATCATTTCTTCATGCACTGGAAAAAGGGTACTAAAAATGCACCTTCCTTTTTCACTGGGGTGGAACCTGCAAGATTACAGGTTTTGCACATTCCTGCACATTCCTGTATTAACTTATTGTATGCATTGTATATTTAAAGCTTCACTCTTAAACTAATAATTGTGTTTTAATTATTGTGTTTCACATAATTTTACTGTGTATTGGTGTACTTTAAATAATTTTAAATAAACTATATCCAAAATCCAATTTTTATGTGAACTAAACATGAGTGTGTCATCCCACTGTTTCAAGTTCCTTGTGCCACACACAGTACAGTACATATGTAAATTGCAATATATTACTCAGTGTCTCTCAAGGTTTATTGAGATAATGGTCTATTATTAAATTTTTTCGCAATCAAATAATCCTAGAAAGCTCTTTTGGTTTGGTAAGGAGATTAAGTGGTATATTTAAGCCTACATGCATGAAGGTCAATATATGGAATAAAAATGAATGAAAGAACCTAACTATTGATCACCTTGTGTGTGATTACACACTATTAATACTAGGTGTGCATGTTTTGTTGTGGGCTATTTAGTTAAGGTGTCAGGAATAAAGCATTGCAAGGTTTGATTCACTAAATAAAAGAGTATAAAGGTAAGAAAAGAGATGACTGAAATAAGTGAGAGAAACAAAATTAACAAATTATTCGCTTACTGCATATGTAAGAAGTGATCGTCAAGCTTATCCGTCCTGTGCAGAGCGAGGCTGCTCCCCCTGCCGAGGAGAAGCGACAGGATTATGCCTCGGCTTGTGTTCGCTCATGATGAACAAGGCCTCGTTAGCAGGCACTTTAATGCCGGCAAAGATAGTGCACTCATTAGTGTCACTAATGACCACTGCTGCTGCTCTAATCACACATTTTGTCCTGGGAGAGACTTACCGCAGCCTACCGTTTCTCTTTTTCTCTGTGAGTTCTGCCACTGCACCGTCCATCCATCTTTTCCCTCTTTCAGTCTCTTCCCTGTATTCTCTTGCACTCTCCCCTGAGTGACTTGATTCACAGACTGATTTATGTGTTGAGCACAATAAAGCTGGCCAGTCTTAATTGAACCCAGTTGCTGGGAAGACACCACAGATCCATCAAAGGCTGGGGAAAAGCACTTTCTGCTTTACACAGATCGAGCATTCACCGTCTGAACTCAAACATTAAACCTGACTTTAAGAATGTTGAGCACTCATGCAACCCAAATCTCAGACAAAATCCATACTCAGCTTGCCGAGACGCTTGTCAAAAGGTTTGGCAACTAGTTTATGAATGTTAGTCTGTAATATTACTAAAGTAACTTTTCTGCAATGTTCTTAAATATAAGAAAAATGATAAGTATGTAAATCCTGCAGCACTGTTTGTGCGAGCATTTTCTAAACCTTAAGATGGCAACTTTGTACGAATAGTATATATTGAATGTTGTATAATTGTATAACATTTGTCTAGCCGAATGCCTGCTGTTTAACTGGAATTGCACCTGACTGCCACCCTTCATCCTGCAGCATGGTAATCCCATAATATGGCCCCATATCACCATATCAGGTAACCTGACTGGATTACAAGGTAGCCCAATTACCTGACGCTCATCTGAGGACACCATCTCCAGGCTTCGCTCCAGGGGTATGTCCCAGTAACTCTACTCAGCCCGGGGTACACTTGGTCTTTTAATATTTTCCATGAGTTCTATCGAACTTCAACTCCCGGATGTCTCTACCATGGTCCCATTGATATTTCCATTACATTCATCACAGTACACAATCCCCTTTACTGTGACAGGATCTCAGGCTGCAGCGGTGCTATAATCACTATAGGAATGGCTACTTGACTACTCTGACTATTTTGCTTTATACACATTCCATTTTGACTAACCTCAAACAGTCATGGCATCAACCTCTCCTTGTTTTACACATGGACATGAGTCTTTTGCTTTTATTGTGCACCCCATTTATGAATGATTGGTTTCCTGTAAGGAGAAAAATGCATCTGTTCTCTTGTTTATTTTATACAATCAAACAAATTTAAAAAAATTTCTTCTCAGTTTGATCACCCTGTAAATTCCCACCCACCCACCAGTCAGCTCACGCTTATCATATGCCAGCAACCAACTGAGGAGTGTGATGGCTTCCTCTGGGACAAACAAACCCAGCAAACAATGTTTTTGAACTGCCGCTAAGGCTGGAACACAGGGCAGGGTAACACCTAGATGAAAGATAGATAAACACTAGATAAACACTCTATGCCCTCTACAGTATACATGAGCTTACTATGGATTCACTGTTGGACAGCAGAGAGAGAAAGAGAGAGATAGAGATAGATAGAGAGAGAGTATTCTGCTCTCTTGAATTCTGGCCACTTCTGGCAATGGCATCATAAGGTTTCAGTCTCATATTCTCTGGATGATTAGGCAATCTTATTCTGTAAATATTTCACTTCGGTCAAAAGAGTAAACATGGATTTGCAGCTTATCTCTGAAACACTGGGTGTGAGAAGGGAATATACCTTGGATGGGACACAAGTCCATGCACATTTCCAAATACATTTTTAAAAGGGACCTTTTATTGTAGTCAATTGACCTACTGGCACATTTTTAGGAGGTGAAAGGAAACATTTGAACTTAGAGGAAACTCATAAGGTCAAGAGAAGAACCTGTGGAACTCTGCACAGACAGTAAACCACAGGATCATGGGAAATTATAAATAATTATATTATTAAAGTTATGCCATTTAAGACGTTTGTGACTGGGAAGCTTCTTTTTAAAGAAATTTTAAAAAATCACATTCCTGCATTAGTCATAACAATCTAATGAAGTAATGTCCTTTTCTCCCCCTTGCACTATCACTGCAATCATGTAATGTCTTCCTCTTTGAAAATGTGAATTTGACACCATGATTTACAAAAAAAAAAAAAAATCTGATATTGAATGGTACAATTGTTCTGTACATCATACTGTGAATTCTTTCCACGACATTCCAGAGTCATCTATCATCAGAAATGTTTTCATTTATTTTCTCATTTCGCATTTGGGATAGTGATAGGATCTCACTTTACTTGCTGATGGTTTTCATTTCAAATGTTTTTTTGTTGTTGCGCAGAATGAATGCATTTCACTATGGCTGATCTGAAGGTACAGACAGTCTTCTGTTCTCTCTTAGTTTTCTTGCCAATATTCTTTCGCTGCCTTTGAAATATATTTTATTCCTGATCTCTATCTTTTACATTAAATGAATATATTTCTATACCATCCAAAAAACTTCAGCGGGAATCTAGGTCTTGAAAAAAGAAGAAGACAGAAAGAAACCTAAGGCTCGGGCAAAAATGTACAATAGACCCCCCACCCCACCCACCTCACCCCCCAAGCTCTCTTTTCTTGCCAATAATCTTTGTGTTACTTGCAAACAGAGCTTTATGACAAGAGCTCTAACTTAAATCAATTTAAACCAGCCTTTGAAATTCCTTTTGCTATGCCATTGTGTGCATCTGAAAAAGAATGAAAGGCAAATCGGAATTGTAACATCTGTCGTGTTGGGTGCTTTTCCTCCATGGAGCGTTTCTTCCATCGTATGCACAAAAGAGTATTGATCGATTCTTTTCCGTTTGAAGGTTTTGAAATAAATCTTTAAAAATAAAACAGAATATATGCAACATTTTAAAGGAAGAAGCCACAAAGGAAAGGATGGGGAAAGAATTGCAGTCCCCACAGGCAAGAGAACATCTCAAACACACTGTGAGACTGAGGCAGCCAAGCTCAGTTAAAGCCAACTGGATGATTCATTTAAGCACATCTCTTGTCTTCTTAAGCAGGGTGTATTGTGTTGCTGTTGGGGACGCTCTCTGTTTTCTTGTTGTTTTCTAATGCTCTGTACTGTGGCTCTGTGAAGCATTGCCGCATAAGTCAAATTCAAGACCTCTAGGCCTGCAATCAACTGCGAGGCACTTTAATTAACAAACAGTCATGGCATTCAGAAAGCTCTTGTGAGAGACATGTGGTTACAAGGCAGTGGTGCAACATTAGTTAGAAATAGTCTTGGCTTTGCTTCTCTAGTTCCCATCAGTGGTCACTGATTCAACAATCGTACCTCATACAAAATTCATGGAAATTCTAACCATAAGTTAATAAGAAAGAAGTTTTAATTAAAGCCTTTGTGACTTTAGCTGGTTTGGTTTACTTGACTTCTTGGCTTACAATTCATCAGCTAAAGTTTAAGTAACAATGACAAAATACACCTACTAACTCCATGGTCTTTCCTGGTTTTTATTTCTTTCTACCTCGTAAAAAACAATGCTGAAGGCGTCCAGAACATGCAATAATCTCTTTTGAACATTTGATATTGAGATATATCTGCTTATGCTCTGTAAACCCTTCATAATCGCTCTAATCTGAGGTGCTGTTTGTTAATTGGTGATTTCTAAGGCTGGTAACTGTAAATGAAGTTCTCCTCTGCAACAGAGGTAAGTTTTGGTCTCGCCCTCCTGCGATGGTCTTCATAAGTTTCATCATGGTGCTTAAGGGGTGCAAGAACTATTCCAGAACATCTGACCTTCATTTCTTAAAATTACAACTGAGTGTAACTCAGTTACCTAATTCCATATGTTATTTCATAGCTTTGAATACTAAGGTGTTTCCAAATCTTTAACTAGTACTGTATGTGTACTGTACGAGCCACCTTGGCTGGGATTTGGGCTGGGATTTATGGATGTGCAGCCTTCTTTAAATTGTTTGCACCAAAAGTCAACAAATGCTTTACTGCAGCTAAGAGTCTCATCACTGTACTGTGCTTGAAGACTTTTGTGAATGTGAATAGGTTTTACTCCTTCGTACACAAGAAATTTCATCACAAGTCCCAGTTTGACTTGACCATTCTTTGCACATAAGGGTACACCATGACAAGACAACCTAATATAGCTGGAGTGGCATGATATAGTACAAACGTGTAGACAGATTTAAAAAAAAAATGTTTAGAGTTTAGAGAAAATGCTCTAAACTCTAATTCGCACAATGAACCTGCTGTGTAACTAAACAGTGGAGACATCGAGTGAACTTCAGAAAATGTACTGTTTTAGCATTGTCCTCTTGCACCTTCAGGGTTGGTGGATCAAATCTCTCTTTTTGGTCTGTGTGCATGTGTGTGATTTTACACTATGTTTGTTTGGCACCCCATCTAATATGGACCCTGCCTTGTGACCTAAGTTTCTTAAGATACTGTAGGCTTCAGGCTCCCTGTGACATTACACGAAATATGAGGTTTGGAAGATGGAGAGTTTGGAAAGGAATGTATTGGTTGTGTGAACTAAATCTTTGCAGCTGTAATCTAGTGTGAGTGCTATCAATTACTAAATATAATCATGTTTTTTTAAAGAAAGGAATAATCTCATTTATGTATTTAAATTAAATAAGATTTCACATCTTGAAAATGAAAATTGAGGTGGCATGGTGGTTAGCACTGTTGCCTTACACGGTCGAGGGTTCAGTTCCAGCCCTGGGTCTGTTTACATGGAGTTTGTACATTCTCCCTGTGCTTCATGGCTTTCCTCTGGGTTCTCCAGTTTCCTCCCGAAGTCTTGAGATAAGCTCCAGGCCATCACGGCCCTGTACCGGATAAGTGGTATCGAAGATGAATGAGAGAATGAAAATTAAACGTAAAGCTATTTCTTTTTTGCTTTTATGTGTCCTTTACTTTTGAAGTGAATTAGGTTTATTACTAGGTGAGTTTATTTTTTGGACTAGCTTTTGCTTAAAACCTTATGTAGCACTGTAATCCCATTCTAAGCAGATAGTCTAATGAAAGCTGTACTTGATATGTGACATCATACCTTGACTTATTCCATGTCTTTCTGTTTATGCTGACTAATATACTCTATACTGTATGTGCAGTATCCTCCAGTATAGATCCATTCTATATATTTTTTCCTACAGTTTTGGACACTGTCTGTTAATATTAGATGATATTTGAAAATGATGAATCTGCTTGTGCAGTTCCACTCCCTTTCTCAAGGGATTCAGCAGGCGTATTTGTTGTGTGTGAATTATGGACGTCTGTGTTAAAAAGCTCTTGGATGAGCTGGGATGAACTGGATGAGCACAGCCTGTAAGTCAACTATCTTATTGACTACACTTCAAACTCTTGAGCCTCTCCGAAAAAGAGGTGAACAAGTGCAGAGAAAAAAAACTCTCTTCAACAGCCAGTAGCTCTGATACAAGCAAATCCTCACTAAGCCACTAAACTGTGTTTAAGCAGTGACCATGAGGAGAGGCCAGCATTAGAATCTCTCCCAGCCATCGGTCTGTGAGTTTCAGTGCTGGAGCTTCAGGGTTGTATGCCTGTATCGGTGGTGTGTGTGTGTGTGTGTAAGAGAGAGTCAGTGAGGGGGAATGTGTTGGGTGCATGATCAGATCTAGACCCCTCTTAAATCGCACAGGAAAATGGAGGCTGCTGGGATTAGGGGGCCTCTGTAATTGTGGAGAGGTGGCAGAGTCAGAGAACAGTGATTCTGCTGGATTAAGACACTGTGTGTGTGTGTGTGTGTGTGTGTGTGTGTGTGTGTGTGTGTGTGTGTGTGTGTGTGTGTGTGTGTGTGTTTGAG
>JAOTQY010000015.1:15164314-15180157 GCA_026413445.1 Dolichallabes microphthalmus
TCCACATATGGGAAACGCAATTGCAAATGTAATTTGCAATTGCATTTGAATATTGTCCGCGATATCGTTCCATACTGCTACCCTAAATTTTCATGTTGCAAACTTAAAATGATTAATAAATTTTTTTTTATGTCCCCCCAAATTCTTTTTTTGTAAGGGTTATATTTTCTTGCTTCAAAGAATAATAATTTAAAATGTAAATGATTCATATTTCTTCGAGTATTGATACAATTGGTGTAAGCTTCTAAAAGCATGTGACCTGTAAAATTTTTTGCTTAAATTAGTTTTTGGTAAAAGCGTGAAAATATCTGTAGTGTCCGTAACCATGTCAAATTCATGTTGTGAATCTAGCTTCCAACGTAATAGTATAGAAACTGAAAGAGTTACAGTGTAACCTTGGATTACGAGCATAATTCGTTCCGGAACCAGGCTCATATTCCAAAACACTTGTAAACCAAATCTTCCCATAAGAAATAATGAAATAAAAAGGTAAAAATAAATCCAGACAGATAAGTGTTTCCGTTTGTTCAGATTGAAAGATATCCCAGCGTATCGTGGTCTCTGATTCGACAAAGGAGAAATAGTTCCAAACCAATATTAACAATTTTGCATTTCAGAATAATAGACTTTTCAGGTTTTTTCTTTTCAAGTGACATTTAAATTGGCCAAGTTTCATCTTAATTATAATTAAGATCATCAAAAGATTTTAATTAAAATAAGTTAGACACTACATAAAAGGGCATGAAATTGTATTTAGCAAATGTTTCTTTTCATCTGATAAATCTAAATGTGTAGGCATATTTACAAAAAAACGAAGCATGGATCGGAAGATAAGAAGCATAAAGTATAATGAAAAATGGTGTTTTATGATCCTATCAGAAAATTCACTTTCTTACCGAGGTGACACTTCTTTTGGTACCCGTACCATGTTTTGGCCATCAGCAAGTCTGACTCTGCACTCTTACCCCTACAGTACCTCCTAACAGGCTTGAATATGTAAATAAATCATTTTGATGATCAGACTAATAAAGGTTTTCTTCTTCTTTCATACAATGGAGTAACCTTCGTCAGTCTGGCAGTGGTTCTGGTACCCCTGGGTGCAAAGCAGAAAACGTTACCCCAGGGTGCCAGTCTGTTGCAGAGTGTGATGTACTGGGACAGAGTATTGTATTATCCAAGAAAAGGAGACACATGTTATATTTTTGCATAACATTCAACAGACTGCATGACTGGGATGGGAATCACCAGGGCAACCAGATACAATAGTATCACAATACCCATGTGTGATTCGATTTGTACACAATTCTGTTACTATCATGATTTTATAAATAGCCCAATTCGATATATATTTTGCTACAATGCTAAACAATCTTGGCAAATAATTCGCTCCTCCCACCCAGGACACTGTGCCGCCTGCTAATATGTGAATACTAGGTATCTGTACTGTAGGTATGATAGAGGAACAGCAACATTTTATCAGATCAAATGCATACAGTACATATAAAAGTAAAAAAACAAACCTACATGTACTGTATTGCTGCACAAAATAACAATACACAACTGAATCCATTTTCTCATCATTACTGTATAATAAAGTAGATAATTTTGTCATAAAGTACAGTTTTACTTTAGTGATTTGACCTTAATCAAGCCTGTACGCCCTGCTCAGAACAATCAACTGCCTCTTTATCTTAATGAGAAGAGGCTATCATACTTGTATGCACGGTGTGGGGCGAATCAAAGATTTACAGTGTCCTGAATTTGCCACGTATCGGCCCCACTACTAATACAACACACCAGCGCTGTTTTATTCGTACACGTTTTGTATTAAAGCATTGCTCATTTTCCCTGTATCAAAAATTCTATTGAATTGAATAGGATTATTCAAATTGCATTTTTACATAGGGCCATTTACATAGAGCCAAAGTGTTACACAGCATATGTTGCAGGGGTGTACATACTGTACTGTAGGTATACATTGGACTACATAGGAAATGGGAAAATACAGAAAGTAAGAATTAGGCAATGGAAAATGTTGGGGAAAGAAAAGAATGAAAACATGGGTGTTAAGTTTGTAATGAATTAAAGACAGAATTATTGCTTGATGTGTCGGTCATGCCCCAATACACCTACTGAAAAAGGGTGAATGTTTAACCTATTGGCCAGTTACTGTAGGCCATGCATACAAAAGTCACATGGAGACCTGAAGACTGGTGTGTGTATTACCATATAAGGAATGAAGAAGTGAATGAGGGGGTTGGGTTATGTGTATATATAACAGAGCTAAGAAAGATGTCAAAGATAGAGGTATGGGAAAGTTCTCACAATATCAGAAAAACCCAACAATATGGGAAGCGAGCCTGTGTAAGAATTAAGTACAGTATGTGACCATCAGTTTTTATGATTCGTGACTTGATTTTGTGTCTTTTTTCTTTCTTCTTTTTTTCCGCCCCGGATTACAGATTTATTTTCATTTTGTTGCTGGTCACTATATGGTACTGTCTTCCAGCGATCTTGTTGACTCTTACTTTTCCTTGTTGCCTTCATGCCTTTAGTAGGACCTGTTCTGCTGGTTTGTCTTCAGTTATTTTGGGTAACTTGTCCTTTTTTCTGTTGAATCATGACGTTTTTTTTTTCTCATTCACCCAGTATAGACCAGTTCTTGAAATGATGGAAGTATTTCTCTATAAAAAGATGTTTGGGAGAAGGAGCGCTAGGGAAAGTACACATTAGCATTTATTAATTTGGCAGGCATTGCCTACTAGCAGGGAGAAAATCCAGTATAAGCGCCGGGCTTAACGGTTGTTGGTCTTGTTTAAGGCCCTAGGAACGGCTTTCTGGCAGTCCAGGAATTTGAGTTCACTGCCAGGGAATGCATGAAAAATTTATCATCATGATTGACAGTGTTGTAAAAATTTCATCATAGCCTGTTTTTTTTTCTGTTTATTTAAACTTTTTTTTTTTTTTTTTAATCCATTGCATTGAATTTACACTTAACAGCAACACTGGGTAAGACTCAACTCAGGACAAATTCTTATTCATGTTCACATGATTGCACACATAATGTCCTGGGAGGCCATTGAAGTCCAATGAGTGTTCATGGAACCATTTGAGACCTCATCAGCAATTATACATGTGGGAAATTGTGGGTCTTAATGGGATGTTCCACAACAATTTATGGTGAGAGACTATAGCTTTCATGGTATCCTCGATTGGTTTAAATAAAATCCCACCACAAGCCTGAACTATTGGCACAAGACAGGTTGCATTTATGGATTTGTCTTTTCATGCTGTGAATGCTGGATTTTTGCCCTTCCACCTGCTGGTCGGAGTAGAAATAAGATGTATCGGAGCAGGCCACTTTTTCCTCCCCTCACTTTCTTATTGCTCATTTCCTATAAACCACTGTCTATTATGGCCAGATATTCTTATTCTTGGCTGGTAGGAGTGGAACCCCATGTAATCTTGTACAGCTGTAGCACATCCACCTCAGGTTGGATGTATTGTGCATCGTGTTCCTCAGTATTGCTGTATCGTGCATTCTTAAATGCTTTTCTACTCGCTGCAGTCGTAAAGAGTGGGTACAACAATCCTTCCATTCTCGGGTACAAGTATTTGAAATACGATCACGTGTGTGTGTGTGTATGTATGTATGTATAAAATGTTTATTTTATATGCAGGTCATTCAAGACTATAGTTGCGGTCACAAAGTTTTAAATGTTACCATTAATTTGACTCGTATGAGAATGATGGCACTGACTTTGTTACTGTCTGCCTTTAAACATTACTCAAATTATTCAGCTTAAAAAAAAATTTAAATAATGATAAATGACCAACAAATGGGTGGCAACGTGGCATAGTGGTTAGCACTGCGGAATCGCTCCTTCAGAGCTGTAGATTCAAATTCAAATTTCAAATTCACATACACAGTCATACACTGTAATCACATGTATATTGTATATATATAATATACAATAATCACATGTAAGATATGCAGTGAATCACAGTACTACTGTATATGCAGTAAAATGCTTATACGACCGCATGTGACCTTAAAAATAAAGCTTATTAATAGAAAATAAATTTAGCTAGGATAAAAAAATAAAAATATTCTGTACAATATAGAAAATATAGAAATATGGAATTGGCATAATGGCTTTCCTCCAGGTACTTTGGTTTCCTTTTACAAACCAAACGTGTACAGAGATTAAGCTAATTGTCATTTCCAAGTTGCCCATGTGTCTCTGCGGTAGATTATCATCCCCTCCATGGTGACTGAGTGCCCTGGGATAAGCTCTAGTTCTCCCTCGACCCTGTACAGGATAAGTGGTATAGAGAATGAGTGAGTGAGAGAGAGTAAATACCTATAACTTTTTTAAGTGGTCTATCATTTCAAATTCCTTGAAAGTATAACATAACTTCTGCAGAAAATGCAAATCATTTTCTATATTCCACAAATACTCGCATTTTGTGAGAGTATCTTTTCTTCATCTTTTGAGTTTATGGGATTGAACGGAGTGTGAACTGGGTAATTTCATCCCTATATTATAATGATTGTGTTTTGTAAGGGACCCAAGATTTTCCGTATGACTCTAGCCTATTTACTTGTTATAAACTATTAAATTGTACTATTGTCTTTGGAACCTTGCACCAGTCCACTGAGCCACCAGTCAAGTTATCGTGACCTGACAATCCTTACATCGATTGATCCGAGTCATTTTTTACTGACTTTATGGGAATAGCACCTTGGTGTCCGATAGCTGCACCCAATCTATCAAAAGCAAGCAAAGATGCATTTAGCTTTTGAGATAACAACTGTTCTCAAGTGTCCTGCACTTCTATTATCCTTCCATTCACACTCTCGTCCTCCCACTTTCACAAGACCAGGGTAGCGTCTGCAATAGCTTGATCTGTGGGTAAATGACTTTGAGTCTGTCTTTGCACCCCCCCGCCCCCACACACACACTCCCCACAGTCCCTTGGTAAAAATTACTTACAGGCTGGTGTCCACAACCTCTTCAGAGATCTCATTTGTGTTATTCATGCCTCATCTTTCAGGGCCATCTGAGGTTAGACACTATTAATATCCAAGATGTGTGCTTGTGTTTCTGCTGTATTGTCTCCTTTGATGCAACCTCATTGGTATGGGACTTATAATCAGACTAATTTTACATCTAATTATTGCCATTACAGAGGCGTCGCTGTCTTGATAATTGCTATAAAAGGAGCTTTGTAAAACGACACAAAAGCCACATGGATCCTCAATTTTTCTTTTGCAAGGCTTTGGTATCCCAGTCCAGTGAGTCACTTAATGAAAGGCAAGGCTGGAGACTTTTGGCACTCACAGCAGCTTGTTAGTTTTGCTTTGGTCTTGTCAGTTGAATGATTTTGCTCAGTTTTATTCATTTATTCATTCATTTCTCTAGTTTGAAATATGATCTAGATTCTGTTTGCACATTTCATTATTACCATCATTTTTTTGTTTTTGTTAAATAATAAGGTACTTGTAGTTGTTGTAGATGTGGTGTTCAAGTGCTTACCTAGTTGCATTCCTCTGCCTTCACTGTACCCATGATGGATTATGAAGATGTTATTAAACCCCCTTTAAATTGGAAAGTAATGCTTAAGATGGTTTTCAAGTCTGGTTTGGACACACTTGATTACCGGGGGCGAACTTTTCCTCAAGAGCCTAAAAGAACGCTTCTTCAAAGACGGTCTCCGCCAGCTGTGTGTCACCTTAGGTGGAAGTTCACAACCAACATTTTTGTTTTCATTACATTATTATTTTTCTTTGCAAAAAAAACAAAAAAACACAATTGTATGCCCACACCTTTGGAGCCTTATAGTAGAGTATACATCACTTATAACTAAGCATATGGTTGTAATTGATTGATCTTTTTGATCTTACAATGTAATCCAGGGTTAGGCCATACAGTGTGCGTGAAGGGTCAGGGTTCAATGTGAGGAGGAAGAGAAGTAGTATTGAGTGCCATAATGGTGACAGGAACATGACACAGGGTTTAAAGCTCTGCAGCATATTTTCCTATACATTTAATATGCACTGATCAGCCATAATATTATCATGGATTATCAATTACGTACCAGTGAACTGGTGAGAGGATCCTGGGCACCCAAGGCACACCCCTGCTCGCATGGACCCATGATAGAAAGTGGTGCCCATGATAGAAAGGCACAAAACACCCAGTGTACCACAGCCTGCCGGTCATGAGGCCTAGCTTTGAAAGAGTCCAAGTCTACTGACCTCCAAACTCCCCAAGATCCTAATCAATTGTCCAGGGTCATGGGTGGCCAAGGCTCACTGATGCTCAGCGAAGACCGTGTCATCCAATCCAATAGAATCAGTAGTGTAGATCAAATTGATTAATGATTGTTGTGATAAAAAGGTGTTAGAACACAGTGCATTACTGGTTGGTGGGTGCTACTCAATATTAGATGGGGGGGTGTTATAATGTCATGGCTGATTGGTGTAAATCGCACTATTGTCCGTCTACCGGTGATTATACACAATGTAATATGTACTGACGATTTTCAGCAATCAAGCAGCCAAGGCACAGAGCAAATTCACAAATCTGGGTGTAACACAAAACATTAAATGTATCAATAATAACAATAATAATAATAATAATAATAATAATATTTCCAAGCAAGTGAGCATCAAAAAAGCTGCCTGTGCTGGTTTCTGTCACAGCTTGTATGTGATGTCAACCTCTGGGGCGGAAACGGCAATGCAGGAGCAGTAGCCAAAACACTGCAACAAGGCCCAGACAGACTGACTGACCTTAATGTGCGCTGCACTGTAAAGCAGGTATTTACTGCACACTAATTTTTGCGACACCTTGCACATTAAGTTTTCATGAGTTTTTAGTGTCTGAGTGCTTCCTTTACAGTAGGTAGATGGCATGGGCACGGACAGTTTTACTCATTACATGCTAAGATTTTAATAAATTTTTTTTATTGACTTCCTCTCTCTTTACATACCTTCTCCCTTTCTCTATTAATCAGTAATAGTTACAATTCCTGTACCAGTCTGTTATGGTGAAGGAGCCCAGTCAGTTTGTGGATGATGCTCTTTGTTTAGTGGACAGTCTGTGTACTGTAAAGAACTGTGCAGAAGTCTTAAGCAGCATACTATCGTTTTGTTATATACTGTATGTTGTACATTATTATGCACAAAATCATTCATTATTGCCATAACTTAAAAATCAAGTGTGACAAAATGACCAGAGGAACTCCTATTCTCCAGCACACTCAGTAAAACCGAATATGTTGCTTTCTTTACTTTCTTTATGCATATTTGTACACCCCCAGTCATTTTTACTTCATTTTTTCTTTATTTACACTAAATTTCTAAACTTCTATACATTTGTATTCCCACTATATTTTCTAAATTTTGATATATTGTAAATGTCCTTATTTGTACAGTATTTTTTTACATTTTTATCCTAGTTACATTTAATTTGTTGTTTTTCTTTTTAGTCATATTTATTTCTTAACTATAAGCTTTTATTTTTTAAGGTCACTGGCAGTCGTATAAGCATTTCACTGCATATCGTACTGTGTATGGGACGACAAATTAATTTTGAATTTGAATTTTGCATACAAATAATATTCTGGAATGTTCTGGTGTCTGGTCGTAAGCTGTGGGTAGTTCCTGAAGGAATAATGTCACAAATACAGGTTGAGAAGATGTGGTAGATCTGCTGCTCTTCAGTACTCGGTATCGAGGGAAGTCAGTTAATCTGGACTGGTTCTCTTTTGCTAGAGCTGCATCTATGTCTGATTGGATGGAAACCCCTGGGGCTTTCCCCGGAATATGTTGAAGAGATTATATTTCCCAGTTGACCTGGAATTGTCTGGGGGTTCTTCATGAGGAACTGTAATCTTTGCTGGAGTCTGTTGCCACCCTGGTCCTGTTGTTGAAAAATAGAATTAAAATGCTCGGTTTGCCAATAGAGGAGTCTAAGAATTTTCCTCACAGCTACACATACTGTACTGTATCTTAACTGAAGAACAATTGTGATGCACGGATCAACATGATGAACCATTTTACATTATTCATTCACTCGCTTGATTCACACAAGCACTTTGGAAATGTGAATCAGCCCACATTGCATGTCTTTGGACAGTGAGGGGGAGGGAAAAATACAAAGCACAGGGTGAACATGTAAACGTCATACACACAGAGAGGCGAGATTCAATACCTAGTTCTGGCAACAGCACAAACTTCTGAGATTTCTGTTTTTATATATATATATATATAATGTAAGTGAGTAAGCAAGGGTACTATCTTTCATAGTTGACAGCATTAGTCATCTAGTGATATTTCATCATATTTACTTTAGTTTTGGGATTTGTTCCATAGCAGAAATTCTCCCGTAAAAACGTATTTTATTAATAATGATTGAGAACATTCATTTACCAGTCTGTTGCGATGAAGAGAAAGCAGGCAAAGTCGAAAGGCAAAGCTTTCAATTTACTGGTCACACTATGTCCCAACCCTCACCTATGGTCACAAGCTTTGGGTAGTGACTGAAAGATTGAGGTCGCATATACAAGCTGCAGAAAATAGCTTCTTTTGGTAGGTTGGCTGGGCTCAGATAACTGAGGTGGTTCAGGAATCTGACAAGGACGCCTCCTGGGGCAGCGGGGGGATATTATATATAGTAGATTATATCTCTCATCTGGCCCTGGGTATCCCTGTGCATGTGCCCCAGGAGGGGGGAAAGAGAGAGGGATGTCTGGGCATCTGGTCAGACTGCTTCCCTGTGACCTGGATCCAGATAAATGGTAGAAGATGGAAGGATGGATGGATCGAATAGATTAAACATTCTTTTAAAGACAGTGAAAAACACACAGTAAATGTACAAGATAATCTTTTAAAACTTAATTGAGCTTTGGAGACACCATGCTGCCTTGCACACAGCGTGTAATTTGCATTTATTTAAAGCCCTTGTCGGACTACTGGAGTAAGCCACTGATGACCAAATCAAAAAACCCACTTACACACATACACATACACATACAAATGTGATTACTAAGCATGTTTAATCATTTCATCATTTTCATCCTCCACATTGTGTGTAATGAGGATCAATTTGTTGTGTTCTTATCGATCTTGTTGCTAATGTGATCCTGCTTACGGATGTGAGATAAATAGACTTTGTCACTTACACTCTCAGAGACAATGGCATACTTCAGTTTTTGAAAGCAGCATTGATTAAAAGTACCGTTGCTAATGGACAATCTGCATTAGAAAATCTTTAAAGAGTGCGAGTCGGGCATTCTGGCTGTTGTGGACAATAATTACTCAATGCGAAACATTGCGAGCGAGATCGTTCCAGTTAATCACGGCTAAATATTAGTCCAGTGATGTTGCCGCATATACTGCATTTCTAATTAGGGCAAACCTTGGATTAAAACAGGATCTAATACACTGCGGTCTGCAGTACAGGAGCAGTTTTGTGGTGGTGTGTTTCTACACTTTAGCATATTATAGACTGGCTGGCCAAGAAAAGTAGCAAACTCGAATATTGTGTTGGACAGACTTTTTAGCTTTGATTACAGCGCACATTTGCTGGAATTGTAGAATTGTTTCAACAACCTTAATCTTGAAAAAAGATTAATATTAATAGTATTTTAGTAATAGTAGCAATAGATTAATCATTAATAGTGAACAATAACAAGATGTGTTTTTTCAGTCGTAGTCATAGTTCTAGTGGCACAATCCCTAAAAAAAAGTATATCAGGCAAATTAATAATATTAATACATTAATAAACAATGAGGTGAAAGAAAATACTGCTTTTGTCCTCATTTAAAAACAAGGCTTCTAAAAATCCAGTGGTGTGTATTGCATGTACACTGCCCAGCTGTGCCATCAGGGAACAGAAAAAAAAATGCATTGATGTGATACCCTGGTCATTCAGTCCATTCAGGTCGTCAGTTGACTTAATTTTATTGGCTCCTAACATTGCTGACCTTGGACCTGACCAACTGAAGCAACGCCAGGTCATACTGTAACAGTACGATCAGTACAGTGGACATTATAAATGATGGGTGCATCGCTTAATGCGCTTCCCTTCTTACGTTGATACAGTACCACCATCGCTTGGGGATGGTGTTAATCTGGACTCCGCAGACCACATGACCTTTTGTTCCAAAAATGCCCACAAGGATTGTAGTGGTAAAAAAGTAGGTAAAATATGAATTGTGTTATCAAGGTAAGACGTAAAGGCAACAGCATAAAAGGAATACAGTAAGTGTAGCTGAAATCCTATGCTAGGGCTAGCCCTGAAATAATATAAATAATATTCACAACATCGGTTTATTTTATTTATTTATTTATTTTTTTCACTTGCATCGTTACCGTGTTTCTTGCTGGCATCGTTACTGCTCTTCTAAAATCATTCCGTGTCCATGTTGTTAAACTGATCAAATGGTAGACGAAATCCATTTATCAGGAAAATAAACTGGAACTTGTTGATTCATGTTCTTACGCCATCAGTTGATCATGTGGCTGAGCAAAATGGATATAATCATGAACATCCAGGTCAAAAGCTTTCAAGAATGTTCCTGCTAGACATCAGAACAGACAAAAAGTAACTGCCATTCACTTTGATCCCAGCATTGTTGTTCCGCAGTTCATCGAAACTGGACGACTGAAGATTACAGAAAGACCAGGTGATGTTTTTACAATCTAGAACTGTCCGGTTTTAGGGAGCCCATGTCCACACTGGCCTCGTGTTCCTGTCCTTGGCTGACAGTGAAGCTTGATGTGCTCATTTACTTGCACCTGTGAGAGCAGCAGGTGAAATTTTGTTTAAGGTACAGTAAATCTCATTCACACCATTCACTTTCCTTGTGTATTATCCTTATTTTCCGTAATCAAATCCTATACTTGCATCAGCGCTTAATGACACCTCTGCTATTCTTTTTTTTTTTTTTCCTTCTGTTTGATCGATTTTCCCTTTCAAACGCTATACTCCGACTTCACTGTCCAGCAGCATTTCTACTAGTGTAAAGCATACTGTACAGTACATTATAATATATATTGACACAGAAAAGACATGGTTTGTCTCAATCCGTTTTACATCTCTGCTTTTAGGTTTGTGTTTTCAGGTTGTCTGTGCATCTCCCCGTCTCTAGTCGACTACACATACAGTAATGGTCTCTTCATACAGTAATGCTAGCAGAGAATAGAAAAAATGGATGTGGATATACAGTAGCGCTTCAGAGTAGCTCTAAATGTACTGATGTGAAAACATGTTAATAACAGACTTAAGTGTACCTTTTTAACACAAGCTTTACTTAATGTATTTCAACCTGAAACAAGTTTTTTACCTCGTGTCTATTTTACACCTTTCCGAAAGACGGGCAGTTTACAAAAATCTTGTAAAAGATGATAAAATCACAGCGGTATCTTTGTTTCCTATTTAATGTGGTGCTGTTGTCTGTGATCACAGCCAAGGATGTACAGTAACATGAGCTTGGTTTGTCTGGTTATAAAAAAGGCAACGGAGTCAAGGAGGGTGAATCAGAGTATAAAAAGGGTAACAATTTAACTGGCTCCAAGCTAAGGTGGTGCAGACACAATGGAACTTCTTAAGATGACATTCCTAATATAGGCATCTAAAAGAATAGCTGATACTGTTGAGAGTTTATGGGCTGATATTGGCAGCCAGGAGTTTTGGGAAACTGGGATTTTTTTTTTTTTTTTTTTTACATAAGCTATACCGGGAAGGATGCTCTTCTAAAACAATTGGGATTTTTTTTTTTCTTGATGCTGTTGAGGATTAAAAGACATGATGGTTATTAACTATATCATATACTTCGAGCATTAGAATGGGAAAGAAGGGTGATTTTCACTTGGCATGGTGGTTGGTGCCTGACGATACTAGTCTGAGTATTTCAGACTTTTAATCTACTGGGATTTTTTACACTCAGCTATTCCTAGGGTTTACCAAGAATGGTCTGAAAAAGAGAAAATATCCAGTGAGGGGCAGTTTTCCAGGCGAAAATGCCTTGTTGGTGCCTGAGGTCAGAGTGGAATAGCCAGAGTAGCTCGAGCTGATAAAAAGGCAGCAGTAACAGAACATCTCTGAACGAACAACAAGCCAAACCTTAATGCAGATGGGAAAACACTGTAGAGCACAAAAGAGCATAACAAATGCTAATCAGCTAGAAACAGGAAACGGATGCTACAATATTCATGGGCTCACCAAAATTGAACAATAGAAGGTTGGAAAAGCCTTATCTGGTCTGATGAGTCTCGATTTCTGCTGGAATTTGGTCTAAGCAACATGAAAGCATGGCTTCATCCTGCCTTGTTTCCGTGGTTCAGGCTAGTGGTGGTGATGTAATGGTGCGGAGGATATTTTCTTGGCACGTTTTTAACTTAATACCAATTGAGCAGGATTATGTGGCATACCACAACTGTAAAATCATTTCAAACTAGTTTCTTGAACATGACAATGAATTCACTGTACTCAAATGGCTTCAACAGTCACCAGATCTCAATCCAGCCGAGCGCTTTTGGGACGTGGCGGAACAGGATATTTTCGCATTCGCTAAAAGAATTAAGGCAGCTCAGAAGGCCCAAGCCGTCCAACCCAGTGCTAGTAAGGTGTGCTTGATGACGTGGCCAGTGCAAATTTAGTGAAACAGCAACCATCAGGTTCTAAAATGTCGTCTTCAACATCATTACGTACATTCCCGCCGACTCATTTTAATTAGTTTATTTTTCATTCTGTGCTTTCTCAATTAATCGTTCCTTATGTATGTCATTGATATATATTTTATTCACCTTGGATACAAATTTTTGGATTTTCATGACCGTTTTTTTTTGTGTGTGAGGATATGTTCCAGGAGGTCTTTTAATATGAATGAATCAGCTATTTCATCATCTTGGCCCCAGTGGAGGAGAAATTCAGTGTGTGTACAGTAGACGTTGAATATTAAGCATGTACAGTAGCCTTTGAAGTCTCAATTCATTTTTCTGCTTGTTGCCTGGGGGAGCCGTCAGACTCCTTCTGTGCAGGAACTACTGACAGTTTCCAGTTAGCCGTGTTAATCATGCTGATCGGAAGTCATTTTTCCTCCTTCATCTTTTAATGAGACAGGAGATTTAGTACGAATATACCCAGAAAGGCTTTTTAGCTCATTCTGTTTCAGTATCAACATATGCACAAAGCCAAGAAAATCCATATTGGATTAGATTTTGCTTCAGTTGGTTGTATGTTACAGTGGCTGACTTTTTAATAGGTTTAATATTGAAATATAATTTTGCACTATGTATTTTTATCATTTGGTTTTTCTGTAAAAGTAAACGGGATACAAGTTAGAAGTGTGGCTAAAGTTTGTGTGTGTGTGTGTGTGTGTGTGTGTGTGTGAACTGTAATGAACTGGTGTAAAATTAGTGGTGTTTTGACACAAATATTATACAATGTAAAGCTTAAATAAAACCCAAACACACAGGTTTGTTGTTTTGAGTCCGCATTATACTCTCACGAGACTGAAATCGCGGGGGGAATCCTGGTGGCACACCGAGGTCACCTGACCTCATTTAAAGGGAGCCCTGGATGACGTCGCGGGGAGGACAACGCTACATGGTGTTTACTGCACGTCTTTTGTAATATACATGTGAGCTACTTCATTTGCGATTTGTTTGTGTTCACGAATGTTCGTAGATCTGTGGCCCGTTTGTCTGCAGGAATTCGTAGCTCGATTGTTGGTACAGTAAGACTGGGACTTACTACACTGATTAAAGTTTTTTTAACATTTTCTAACATGTATAACATTATGAAAGAGATGAACTAGAGAAGTAGTTTCCTGTCTCTACTGTTCTTGCTCACTGATCTTGCTTAGTGGCTAAATCACTAATACACTGTTTAGACCATCCAGTGGTACCTTAACATAAGAATTTAATCCTTTCAGGAGGCGAGTTCTTAAGGTGGAATTTCGTACTGCAAAATGTATTTTCACATAAGAAATAATGTAAATGCGATAATCCGTTCCAGCTACCCAAAAATATGACGGATATTACCATTTTCCAACACTGTAATCATATTTTTGCATATTAAAACAATCAAAACATTTAGAAAAGGCATGTGAATGAAGTAAAATATGAAATAAATAAACATTAAACCTCACTTAAAGCATAATTCATGATTCCTTTGGTCACCGGCTGTCTTAAAAAATGTAAGAATGAATTGAAAGTGCGTCTGATTTCTTCTTGCTGTCGTCCTCGATAACATTCTAACATTGGGACCCATGTTGCTATGTCTTTATTAAATCTTGAACAAAATGCAAAAAATTATATAAACTTGCTTTCCACTGGTTTTGAACGGCTCCCGGACGTACATGCAGCTTAACTGGCATTTGTTTTGTCTCAACTCGTCCGCCAAAAAATGCTTCCAAAAAAGTTCTAATTTAGCAACATTTCAATACTTGAGTTATAAATTTGTGAGGCGGGGTGTTCGTATGTGGAGGTACCACTGTATTATAAGAACATACTTGACCAACATCAGGTGGCTTTTTTTTTTTAGACTGGGGCATGATGTAAAATTAGCAGCAGGAGCCATTTAACTTAGGTTAGGGTACTTAAGGGTTCTTAACATAAGGACTAAGAAATGGAGGTTTTGTCTTAAAGCCGTATTTAAAATAATCCTGTCAGTGCTACATTTTGGTATGCACTATTTTTCCTTCTGTCTCTCTGTAAAGCCAAGGTCTTTGGAAGGTCATTAATTAGTCATAAGGATGCAAGGGAACTGCAAAAGGAACAGGCTTGTACTGTATGAAGAAGCTGTCACTGTGCATTTAGGTCAAATAACTGAATCGCACACTATTCCTGCACTTTCTCTACAGTAAAGATGAGTTGAGGTCTAGAAATATCCACTGACCTACTACTGACCTACATTTACATTACTCATCTATTTTGCATAAAGAGTTTAAGAGGAAAATATTTGACGTTTCAGTTCCTGTTGAAGAAAGTGTGTGTTAAAGGAAAGGTCCACCTACTGTAAAAAGTGCTGATTTGTTGGTTGGTGCTGTGTTTTATTCTTGTACCAAGTTAGTTCTACTTTGACATCACATGTGGGACATTGTGAGCACAGTTGAAATGATGTCTCCTAGGAGAGAAGCTTTCAGCCAGGTTTTGCTGTTAGCTCCTAAAAACAAGACATCCAGAACTGTTTTTCTCACTCAATATTTCTAAACAATGTCATATTGTATTGAAGAGAGAGCTAGTGCAGATGTAGTGAACATGGATGAAAATAAAACTCAAAGTTCCAAAATGCGCTAGAACTCTATCTGCACTTGTGCTGGCTTAGGTGATGTAGCCAGCAACAAATACAACGATCTATCCGATGACGGACATAAAAAACGCCTATGATGCCAAAAGCATTAAGCTCAGAAGGTCCCATATATTATAGACAAAGTATGTCTATTAACACTTTAGCTGTAACAGTTTCAGGTAATGCATTTTCTTTATACCTCAAACTCTATTTAATTCACTCCTTCTCCAAATCTGCAGTTTCAGTGTTTGCCAGTGAGAAAACAGCAGAGCTGAGCAGCAAGCCGGGGGGAAGGGATCTGCTTTTATGAGGTCACAAAAAAATCTAATTGGCTTTTTGTCCTGGTTTAAGCACATACCATTACACTTTTTCGTATATACGTACTGGAGACTTATCTGAATGTCTATAATGATTAACAAGTGAATTTCACTTATGTGGCCTTTAAAATTTAACTGTTGGAGCAGAGTTAACCAATAAGGAGGTAAGAGTTGAACAGGTTAAAGGATGTTGTTGTTGATCTTTCGGCTGCTCCCG
>JAOTQY010000015.1:15200071-15210289 GCA_026413445.1 Dolichallabes microphthalmus
TAGAATGTAGAAAATAAATCACTAAACAAAAACAAAGAAATTTGCAAGTGTTCTAAAACTTTTGAACGGTAGTGTAGCTACATTACATGTACAATAGCTACATTATTATACACTGATCAGCCATGAAATTAAAATCTTCAGACATTATGACCAATATTTTTTGGGTTCTCCTTGTGCCACCAAAACCGCTCTGATCCCTCAAAGCATGACTCCACAAGACCTCTGAAGGTGTGCTCTTGTATCCGTCATCATGACATTTAGCAGCAGATCCAGTAAATGCTTTAAATTTCAAGGAGGGGCATCCATGGATCAGACTTGTTTGTCTGGCGATTTCCAGGGATCGGATTGAGATTTGTGGAATGTGAAAGCCAGATCAAAAGCTCTTTGCCTGCTAAGCCCCATACGCAGCAAGCTATAATTGGTCTTCTGATTTCTTTCTATCCTAGCCAGTATTAAAGCCAGGAATTTGTGGCTTTTTTCCCCAACAGGCATAAATGAGTCTTGGGGGTACATGATCCTGCCACCAAATTACTGGCACAGTATATAATTGATTATCAATGTTATTGTGGTTTTTAGTTCATTAATGTATTATTTCTAGACACTTGGGTGGGAATTTGTGCTCACACTTCACTTCTCCACTTCTTTAGAATCTCTATGTTTAGATTAGACATCACACTCAGACATTTCTTCAGGCTTCTAGTCCAAATTCGATTTTTGGAATATCAGGATTGGAATCAGATTGCTTTCATGTAGTCTGAACGGTAAAAAACAACAACACACATTGAATATGATTGCATCTTCGATATGATCCACATTCAGAGGGGGGTTGAAATTAGATCAGTCTGGATGCTCAGACCATCCATTACGTCACCCTCAAATTTAGCGAACAAAGTTTTTAACATCTGTAAGCAAACTGGCTGTTTTTCCCTACTGTACTGTTATTTTGCTACTATAACATATTTGTAGGGAAAGAGCCTAGATTACAAAGTTTAAAAAGAAAAAGGCCATATCTTTTAGGTTTTTAAAAGTCGAGATGTCGAAGTATGTTATAGACATAAATTAAACCTGGATTTTAGTTAGTTTTTTGGTTGTGTGTTTTACCAGACCGCACATATAACAGCTTGGGTAGAACATTTTTCAATCAGGCTGTGCTGAACATTCAATCAGTATGCCATTTGTTATAGGCTGCTTATGGAAACCACTTCATCAGGAACACTTATCGTTATTTCTAAAGTGAAGAGAAAAACCTGGTAGATCAAGAACAACATCCAGGATATTCTCATGTACGGAACGCTGTTTGAGAAAAATGAGTTACATTTTTGTGTATGTGTGAGAAATACTGTTTCATGTTCATTTCAGGGCCTTTGCTGTGGTTTGTAGCTTGTTAGTAAACTTGTCATATAAGATCATATGATGTGAGGTAAACTTGATAGAACAAGCTTTAGTGATGATCTGAAGGTAACTGTGAAAGCGTGAGTAAGATGCTGCTTATGGAACCATCTCAACCTGACCCGATCTGGCCTGATCAGAGTGAATTTGCAATGGAAATGAGAAGGGATTGTAAACCTTTTGATGATCCATTCAACAGGTAAAGTATTGCCATGTAAATCCTTGATCTGATTGCTTCCCTTTTGCTGCATGTTTGCCCCAAGTGAGGGGTACATTAGGTGATTTGGCAAGTTTCCCAGGAAGGAAATTTCGCTTCTGTTTCTGGCTGGCAACCTGCAAAAGGACCAACTCTGTCCCAGCAGTCTTTACTTTTATCCACTGTACTCTGACTGAGCGGCACTTATATTGGCTCGCCATTTCACATTTTCTTCGTCATATACACAGTCATACACAGTATGATACGAGTTGAAATGCTTACTGTATATGACTGCTGGTGACCTCAAGTTTCAAAAGGAAAGTTTCAGTGTGGAAATAAGAGAAATTAGAAATATAAGAAATATGTAAATAAACTATAGATGTAAAGGACCTTTAAATTTACATCATGTACTGTACAAGCAATAAAAACTATGAAGGTAAAATAGAATAAAAATAGAAATCTAAAAATATAAACAAATAAAAACAAAAAAGAAAAATCATACCTACAGTACAATAGTAAAGCCTCTAACCAATCATAGATGAGACTGAATTCTTGCAACCAATCAACATACAATAGAAGGCAGGGTTTGTTGGAAAAGATCCAAACTCTTCTTTATCATCATGTCTTCAGCAGATTAAAGATTTCCCAACAGGCAGAACCAATTTGCACTTATGGGGGGAAAAAAAGATCATATTAAAATGAAATGCTTTGAGCGAGCAAACAATACCTTATCAGATCAGCATCCATGTAAACAGCGAAGCTGAAGCCTCTAATCAGAATGATTTCAATCGGAATAAAAAATATTGTTCATGTAAATGTAGCTACTGTAATTGTATTATTGTTAACCCTCACCCGGATCATGTGATCGAAAAACTATTGATTAAAAAGCTTTAAAAGCATGACCGATATTTCATGAGGTTACTAGAAGAAATCTTTTATGTTCATGAAGCCTAGCAAGAAGTGATGGGATCCCAAATACAGTGTTTGTATTCCTGTACATTCCAACTGTGTTATTGTTGAATGCACAAAAGGTGGAATGAGCTTCATACTAAATGGCATGTACTGATCGACATCATGCATTTTATACCTCTACAGTATATACTTAAAGAATGCTATTATTAGCTAATTGGCTCTAAGCAGGTTGAGGCACTTCGCACTTTCCTCAGTCTATTAAGCTTCCCTGTGCAACACGAGCAGCAGTTTGAAAAGGAGCAGAAGTTGGTTTCATGTTTAACCCAGACTGGGCTAGTGGCTGGGAACTGGCAAGACCGAATTAGGAAGAGAATGTCAGTTCTGACAGAAGCATCATTGTCTTTGCATTCTTTTCATCTTAAGATCAAAACTAAAGCTTCACTTCATTCCATCACAGTGCTCCTGGAACTGTACAGACCTTTAACAAGGCCATTACGGTTCATCTGCTTTGATTTTGGATCGTATTCTTCATCAGCTCACTTGGAATAGTGACAGTTCTATTTATTTTGAAACACCTAAGGTTCATCATAAATATTAGGATAAAATCTCTTCTGCTCCGGTTGTGACTTATCTCATGATGAAATGATTCATCCTCTCGTGTTGCTTATAACAAATCTGCTCCAGACCCTACAGTATTCTCCACTGGGTAGATCTGTATAGAAAGTGAAGGAGAGTGATGGATCTTTTCCATCTGTTGTTCGATTAGGCATTTCCCCTTTGAGGATATTTCTATTGTTGCCATTGTGTCCATGCTCATCCCCACCTCCCCCAATACCTCCATCCACCCGGTCCTGCCAGATTTACCCCACCGCTTTTCCATGTGTGACACACCTTCTGCTGTTACCAGTGGTTCCATATGGATACCCACCCTGAAGATACAGTATGCACTTCTCAAAATTAGTTTCCTGTCTAATCCTTAAGTTGTAAATTTTGCCTGAATACCATCAATTTGTATGCAAGGCTTAGTGTATATCCTACATATGCTTTCCTGCGCTCATTACAGAACTCTTCACTTTACACATCCTTTCAACAAACTGATTTTTTTTTATTATTCTGTGGCAGTGTAAAGTGCATCTCTTATAAATAAGTATTTAAAACATTGACTGTTCGAGTCCTGACAGTCGTGTGTGTGTGTGTGTGTGTGGTTTGCTTATTCGCTGCGTGCTTGATGGGTTTCCGGCAGGTTTCCTCCCACAACCCAAAGACATGCAAATTAGGATAACTGGTGTTTGCAAATTGCCCATAGTGTGTGTTTGTGCCCTGCAACACCCCATTCAGGGTGTATCCCGCCTTGGGCCGCCGTACACGATTCTGTATATGATTAGCGGTTTAGAGAATAAGTGAGTGTGTTCTGTATGAATATATTGTTATTTGTATTCAATACTGTATGTCCTATAAATTGAATCTCCGATTTTTTGAGACAAAATTCAAGATTTTAGATGATTTTTCTGAAAATTAATGAAAAGAAAACACTAGAGGGTATAGGATTTTATTTTATTTTAAGCAAAAACAATACCACCAAGATGAACTGCTTATTTGGACTAAAAATTCAAAGTGCAAACTTACTTTTCTTTTTTCTCTTCTTGTCTTCACAAGTTCTGCTTATTCTAGCAATACTGTATATGAAAAATTGGGATAGTGCAGGCTGCAGACCTAAATTACTTTTAATAAAATAAATGGGCAATGCCCCATCCCAAACTAAAGACCCTCCTTGATGGGGAACTTGTAGCAGGAATAAAGAGGTACTTCTTGGCCAGATTACTAAACCTTGGAAAGTTTGTTCATGTTTCTGAAAAATACTTTCAGCTTAGAAGCGCATCCCGAGGGGCGATTATTTTGAGCATATGAATAAATCCAGGCTTTTCAACTGCGTATATGGGCACAATGTCTTCAGCGATATAATTCAGCACAACATCAGTAATACTTTTCCATCGAGGCTCCTGCTTATCATATGGGGTACAGTGGGAAAACGAGGTGCTATTTTTTCCCGTCTTGCTGTCTTGTTTAGATCGTAGCGCCAAACGATCCTCTGATTCAACAGTGTGGCTCTGTTTTCGGTGCTGGAATAAATCATTTGTGCTGCTTCCTTTAGTTGCCACAAACTTCAGACAGTAAGTCTTCCAGTGAACTTGGGCTTGTTCAATGTCTAAAGTTGAAAACCCAATCAATTTCCATACAATTTCCATTCCATACTGAAGAAACCCTGCCTCACTCGGAAACACTTTGGTTTCATCAGAGGCCGCTGCCATGTCGTATTTCATATTTCCCACGTGTGCGGCCAGGGTGGGGGTGTCGCAGAACTACGGAAGCTTGCGCTGCCATACTACTGTAAAATCTATTTCAAATTGTCACCATCGACATGAACCATACATTTGAATTAATCAATCATTCGTATTTATGCATTTTATAGATATTTGATTGTTCCATCCGAAGATTTAAACACAGTTGTGACTCTGCTGGGTCGAGAAACAAACTGGACATAAAATGATGAACTGTGAAATAAAAACGCTCAGCCAGCAGCTGGAGTGATTTACAGCGGCCCTGTGTAGGTCTTGTTGTATTGATGGAAAGGGTGGATGAGAGCTGACAAAAGGACTATAACAAATGGCTATGGTGAGTAATTAAAAAGAAAAGAAAAAGGAAACTAAGTTTGTTTGCTATAGACTATCCATCACTGGACTACGTATAGGACGGGTAGATGAGTGGTTAAGGCAGTTTACTATGGTATGGAAGGTTCCACCAAGTTGGGCCCTTGAGCAAGGCCCCTAAACCCTCAACTGTTCAGCTACAGTATATACAGTAATGAGATACAAATTGAAGTCGCTCTGCCAAAATGCTGTGAATGCGAACTAAAAAAAAAAAAAGAAAACATTCTAGTCCATTTTGTCTTTGATTTACAATACAGTACTTTGGTATGGAAACCTTGACCAAGCCGGTCAGGTAAGGAAAATAACCAAATTCATGATTTCATGATAATGTGTACTTTATAAGGACTATGGTTGCTGCATTGTATAATTGATCTTTTCTGTGCTTTATTTTCTTTAATACAAGCTACAGATTCATCTTTTCCTTCTCAGAGGATGAATGGCGTATCCGAACATCGCGTTATTATGCGATATGATTGAGAATCTGGAGCACGGCTCGATATGCGTATTCCTTTTTACATATTCCAAAGAGAAAAACCCTCTTAAGCCTTTAGCCTAATTAACTCCCGCAGGACTGTGCTTAAAAGCAAAACACACAAACTTCACTCGTAATTAGGCCACGTCTTCTCAACATCATCATCATCATCGAAGGCTTAATCACCTGGAAATGAGTTTTCGTCTTAAAGACCGAGACAGCGAGAGTGCTAATTCCGCAGCAGTACACCCACGCACAATTCCTCTCTTCTCACCGCGATTTATTTAGAGAAGTGTCCATTCTTTTTTTTTTCTTTTTTTCCCCTTATCTTTGCTCCGAGCACTGTGAAACTAAGATGTAGAAAAAGGGAACAGTCAGGAGTACACAAACAAATGGACAGAGATGGAGACGGAGGGGAGAGTCTCTCAGCACTCGGAAAACCGAACCAGCGTAATTCCTTCACCTAGAGAGCAACCTGAGCTGTCTGTCTTCACCTCCACAGGATAAACACACTCCCACGCGCCTTCGCTCTCTCCTTTCATCCGTCTTCCTCCTTCGCCTCCGCCAAGGCCGGGGCTCTGTACCTTCACCTCAGGGAGAAGCTGGCTTCAAGGGTGTGTGTGGGACTGAGACTGATGTATGGAGGCTTGTTAAGGTCTGATCAATATTTGAAGTGGGTTATTTTATGCACCGCTGCCGAAGACAGATGAGAGTGTTATCAGCCTGGGCTTGGGGTAATTGCTGGATTGGGAGGGAGCGAGGGAACAAGCGGAAAATGATGCAGACAGATGATGAGCTGTCGTCAGATGTTTTTTTTGTGTAAATGTGTGCAGATGTGTTCATTAAAAGTCTCTAGATATAGTTTGCACCTATCGGCATTAAAATGGCCTCCGTATACTCCAAAGGTTATGTTTCCAATGCAAAAGATTTTTGGACATGCAGAAAAAAAAAGACCCAGCAACAGGAGTGAAAAAGTATTTCATCTGTCCATCCAGTGTCTACACTGCTTATCCTTTATAGGGTTGTGGAGGACCTGGAGAGTATCCAGGGCACCCTGGTTGGGGAGGCGCCAACTCATCTCAGTGCACACACACACACACACGCAGTCGTACACTACGGGCAATTTGGAAACACCAGTCACCTTACAACACATGTCTTGTGGGAAGCTGTGGAAGAAAACCGGAGTGCCCCGAGGAAGCCCGCAAAGTACTGAAAGCACATGCACACAGACTGAGGCCAGATACGAATCATCAGCTTTCAAGGTGTAAGGCGATAGTGCTAACCACTAAGCCACCCTGATGCCAACATGACGGAAGTTAAAAATAAGCTTTTTTTTAATGTAAAATATGGTTAACAGCCATACCAGTCTGCAAGCGCCCAATCTTGTCTGATCTCGGAAGCCAAGCAAGCTTGGGCCTGGTTAGTACTTGGATGGGAGACGGCATGGGAATACCAGGTGCTGTTTGAGTTACTGATCGTAAGGTTGGTGGTTCAAGCCTCAGCACCACCACCTTGTCATTGTTGTGCCCTTCTGCTCCATGTGCTACAATGAATTTCACTGTATATGTGACAAATAAAGGCATATTTAAAATAAAAAAATTTCCACCCATAGGTTAGACAGTAAACTTTTTGTCACCCTTGGTCACACTAGCACCAAAATTTAAATAAAACATTTTAAATCAGGAAATCGACTCAATGAATCTAATACCCTAATGTTTATATTTAAGTAAATATATGTGTGTGTGTGTGAGTATGTATGTGTGTATGTTTGTGTATGTATATATGTATATTCACACCATGCATTTAGTTTTGTTTGATGAATCTCCTCCTGTGACATTTACAATCATGGATGTATCAAAAGTGACTTGAGAATTAGTGGGTCAAGGACTTGAGTGGGAAGCGGCGGCAGCTTTGCAACGCTGAGATCTTAACTCCTGTCCACATGATCACTTGTCCAACATCCTATTCACTGAGCTACCACTGAGAATGTGAGCGTTTCTGCTCGGAGCTTAACAGAAATGAGTGCTGCTCTTGTCACAACTGCTCCTGGAGTCTGTCAGGGTAAATGGAAAATCTTCTAAAGTAAATAAACCTTGGCTCAAGCGTGCTCAAAGATGTGGTCCCTCTTTGCTTTTGATCTTAAGTGACAATGCTTTAAAGGGGGCTGCTATGCCAAATTTGATTTTCTTAGACATTTTTAGCTCTTCAGATTGATCTCAAATGTGTGTATAAGAATAAAAAACAAGCATGAAGGGGAAAAAAGCAACACGTATGCAAGAGGAGTGAAATACAGGTAGTTATTATATGCATTATTTAAAAAAAAACAAAAACGCATTTTTTATGTGTATTTCAGCTGGAGCATTAACGAACACACCTTCTGAGACCTGTGATAATTTGTTCAAGAAATAGTAAAATATGGGACCTTTTTAAAAGAACCTCTGCGTCATATTTTTTAGCTCTGATATTTTCTATTTAACTTTGTCTAGATGACATTTTACGTGATGTTTCTGCTAACAAAATGCACGAAGTCTTAATGTACTACATATTTTATTCTCCACTTAAGTTAAACATTTTTACAGTCCTTTTTAAAGCAGCTCCAGTGAGACCTTTGACAGTAACAATTAAAAAAAAAAAAAAGCTAATATTTTTATGTGTTTTAAAAAAGTCCAGCTCTACGCTGAACAGTAAGATAATAAAATCGACTTAGAAAGGAAATGGTCTCTGTTATTGGGCAAATCCATGTGGGACATCTTAATGATCTTACACAGGTTTTAAAACCTGCTCAAAACCCGAGTTGTTCTCAGGACCCAAACAGCATTGATCTTATTCATTTCATTCACTGGAGAGCAAGAGCGCTGAGTGCCTGTGCAGAATAGATGAACCTGATGTTCCACCTCTATTAACTGTTCCTGGGCTCAGATGGAGAACACTCTAGAGAAATTTTAGGTGTGTAACATTTTCAGGAGGATTTTTGATTTATATATTTATTAAAAAAAAAAAATTTTAAGGTACATGAGGCTTTGTTTTAATGTCCCAGAATTTATAAATGGATTAATAAAAAAGTTTTAGAATTTAAGTCCTAAATGTATTTAAAACAATCCTTACCTATTGATGGTGAGGTGTTTGGACTGCTGATGACGAGGTCCCATGTCCGAACCCTGATGCTGCCACTTTTGGACACTAGAGTAAGATCCTTCACCCCCAAGTGTGAAGGATCTTGTTTGAAAACTCCCATAGGTACAGTGAACCCTCAGTTTACGAGTAACGCGGTTTACGAGTGTTCTGCAAGACGAGCAAAGATCTGTAAAAAAATTTGTGACTCACACACACACACTCTTATAATTGTAACTTTTTATATTAATTATTTTTATGTACTTATTTTTTTGGGTCTGTTTCCATTATTTCTTATAATTCTAAATAGGGAAAATTCTATTTGGTTCACGAGTATTTTGAAATACGAGCCCACTAATCCAAGGTTCCACTGTAACTGCAACAGAAATCTACAGGGGAATATTTGTCGCCCGACATGCCAGATAGCATGTAGACAGATTCATTCATTTTTCCCTTTAAAATATCTTTTCCATTTATTTTTGTGTGACTCAAGTGTATTCACTTCTATTTCTTTAATTCCTTTGATCCATGAGTCACCATTCATACCTGTCATTGCTTACTTTTTCCTGCCATTATTATAGCATTTGATGCTGAACAAGGCATTACCGATTAAATGCCAGCTAAATATTTTCTGTGAGCTTTCCGGATCATGGACAGCTATTCTATATAACGTACATTTACATGTATTCTCTCAGCAGACCTTTAGAACTGATACACAATCTAACTATAGAGACGAGCAGAGATGGCTTTAAGAGTAACTTTCCCATTCAGGGGCGCATCTGTCGGTCTCAAAATCTGAGATTCATCTGATTCGTTCGCTCGAAAAGCAGCAATGGGCCACTAAATCCAGGAATGATGCCTTCATGCTGTAGTAGGCCCATTAATTTGAGAGAAATTATGTTTAAAGGATTTAATAGGCATCCTTAATGGGAATACTTAATTTGGGCTTGATTTAAGTATGTCGTTAAAGATAAAATTAGGCATGATTAATCATCAGCAAACCATGTCAGATTTCTTTCCCCCCCTTTTTTTTTGTTATAAAAAGTGTGTGTGTGTGTGTGTGTGTGTGTGTGTGTAAGAGAGAGAGAGAACTGACATAATTTTGGCAACAGCTGCAATTACCCCTGTAAATTATATGATGGGTCGAAATTAGCACAAATATAAACATCAACAACACACTGGACCTGTCAAGAGATTTTACGTGGCACAAAGCACCACAGGATTACAGAAAATTAGCATTATTTTTTATTAATAATACATTGTATTTATACAGTATAGACCCTTTCTAGTCATCTGTGGTCACCTTCCAAAATCCAAACAAGCAATAAATAAATAACAGCAATTAGTAAAAAGCGGCGGCACGGTGGTGTAGTGGTTAGCACTGTCGCCTTGCACCGCCAGGGTCTGGGTTCGATTCCCCGGCCAGGCTC
>JAOTQY010000015.1:15255240-15276937 GCA_026413445.1 Dolichallabes microphthalmus
AAGTATTTGCCCCCTTCCTTTTTTTTTTTTTTTTTTTTTTTTTGCCCTTCTGTTGTTGGTGCTTTTGTTGTGTTCATATTGTTTTGTCTCATTATTTCCAGAGCCAGTCTAAATGGTGATAATGCTAGTGTGAGTCCACTGAGAGAAATGGCAGTTTAGTTCAAAATATCACCCCACTCAGCTTGAAAAGGGCAACAAAAAGACATCCAGTTGATTGACTGTTGGTTTTTAACTTTTTGAAGAAAGAGATGAGCTGGAAATTACGTATGAAAGAGCTCCTGGGAAAAGACTGACAGTCATTCTGTGCCTTATTGTTGTCTATGCAGCCTGTGTTGTGCATGGCTGCTGGAAAGAAATGGTGTTTATCTCAGTGAATCATCTCAGGATCCTTATTCAAATCATTAGCGAGGCTTTTAGATGAACCATAATTAGATCATGATTAGTCCAAAGGCCGATGTATATATTTACTCCCACAGCATGACATTGAACCTTCATAATATTTGTTTAGCCATTAAATCAAATAATTTTTCTACTTGACATTTAGACTTCAAATTAGTCATATTTGATTCTTGTAATTTGTTTTCAAAGTTATCAACATGACTTTGAATGAAGCAATATTAAGAACACTATAATAAACAATAAACCAATAAAAAGCAATAACTTTTTTTTTCCAAGCCCAAAACTGTCAAATGGAATTTATTACAGTATGCTGATGATATATTGCAATCTCTAAATAGAATATATCATAATATATTTTCAATATATTTCATTTTTCTATGGTTGCCTAAGCAGCTGCTGTGGCATATATGAGATGGCGGTTCCTCCGTCTGTGGCGGAAGGGGGGCTTTCTCCATGGGAAGTTCCTGCAAACAGAGCGCACCCACTTTTTAAACCCCATTTATCTTGTTAATGTGTCCCACTGATTACCTGATTGCACTGGATGACTGTGGAGAAATCTGATTGCGTGAAATTATACAGAGCAGAAACTTTTGATTGGGAGGGATGGCTCTGGGATGCTCATTGCCACCGTTTGACGGGGGCCCCCATAAAATTTGGCCTCATTGATTTCGAATCAGCAAAGTGCCACATGTAATGTGTAATTGTAATCAGAGCCAGTGTTCAGTGTTGCTGAGCAGCTCTATTTTAAAACCTAACTTCCTTGCTGTGCAAACTTTGAGCCTTAACAGCATAGCAGTGGCATTACACTTCCTGTTAATTGCATGGCTCTGGATGAGCTAAGGTCTTCCACTCTTGCTTCATGCGATAGCATGAAGAACTAAAAGCTTCTGCCTGCACAATACACCCTCATTAATAGTCAATCAAATACACACTTGAAGAGCAGTTGCTAATGCCTAATCAGAGCAGTGCACTGGTCAAGCTCTTTTTAATGCATATTCATTTGCAAGTTTTACAGATGAATTTGAGATATTTTATAAATCACTTGCAAATCATGAAATGTTATTGAGTCCAAAGACTATGACCAAATTGAGGTCAAACTGTAACAAATCTGCACAGTGATAGTGGAATACAAACCTTAAGTAAGGATAACCGTAGCATTATAATGCTATATTTCACATTATTTCTTAACCCAGGTATACCCCTATAATACCAAGTTCATTAAAAAGTAATCAGTTACACTACGGTGTTACTTTCTGATAAAAATAACAAGTTAGAGTACTTTTCCACTGCAAAAAAACGAAAACTCCTTTGTGATTCCTCACACATGTTGTTTTAGTCAAGATGTTTATAATTATTCTACCATCATCACTCAGTGAAATTTGGCCCATAATCTGGTAATAACTAATACCCCTATCTTACCTACGTGGTTTCCGTGAGTACGGTTCATCATGATACACCGCGCGTTTCGACGCTGTGATTAGGTTTCCATCTTTCCGCGCATTGGTCCTCATAGTCAAAACACATAGGTGAGATAGGGGTATAACAGTAGGAATAACAGAGGGGGGGCGGGTTATTGGGGGCGGGGCTTGTAGGATGACTTTCACACACACACTGAGGGATTGGGAATGACTGCTGTCTGGCTCACGGATTACATTTTTGAAAAAATAACTAAATAACTGAGTACTTAAATGGTGGACCTAACGCATTATATTAATTACAAAAAAGTACTGTCAGTATGTCTGTCCAGACAGATTTTGTCATGGCATCACACAAGACTGGCTGTACAGAATGTAATGAAACTTTTGCAGTACTTAGATATCTGTCTGAAGTTTCATATGCACCATAAATTTTGAATAAAAGCGATGGTATGAACAGTTATGTGCCAGATTTAATAATCTACTTAAAAATATGCTACTAATAAGCTTCTTGCTCAATGTTAACAAACTCCTCCAATATATATTAATTAGAAAAGTGAAAAATGAATATTTTACTGAGATCACAGCTGAAATAATGGCGCTGATATAGTGGTATAAGTGAATTTTAATGCGCTGGCATCTATTCAAGCGATTTCTCATCTGTGATTCACTTTCCGATTCCCGAACAGGGAGTGTATTTGGTTGACGACGAAGGAAGTGCATACTTAAGATACTCAACCTTATAAAATTTTATTTTTTGTATTAAAAAGTTAGACAGAGAGTTCTGCCATACAGGCAGAAAAGCATGTACGTGGGCTTCAGTCTGAAATAATATCACGGATTACATTAAAGCTAATCAATTTTTAGCTTTAACCTTTTAACAATTTCTACAAACTCTTTGACTATCAATGATGCGTACTTCAGCTAGTAAGAAATATATGCCTGACAAAGCATCTGAGAAGACATATACTTCTTCATATTTCTCTCTATTAGAGATTTAATAGTCTTTCTCAAATGTAACACTTCAGTTCTCGATATTCATGTTCCTTTTAACTGGACACAAACGAAAAATGAGAAGTGTTCAGGCCTGACAATGATGGACGTCGCTATTCATGAGCGAAAATGATGGGCATTGATTTTCATGTGTTAATTCATTTAAAATAAACATAATCATCAGCAAAGGACACAACATCCTTTATGACACGCAGTGTAGCAGTGACAGTTGTGTGCTTGGAGCTCTGTCATGTGTCCCATTGAAATCTATAGCAGCCAGGGATCCTACTCACTTCATTAATTACCTTTCTATTGATCATACACTGCGGCTTTTGTTTTTCAGCTCACTGACTTCAGTGCTTTTCTCTCGCTGTAGTAATTCCATTACAGGGTTTGCATTATTCCAGTGGACATGTGTATTTGTGAAAAAACTGATCTGACTGATGTTCCATCAAGTTTAACCCAAGTAAAAAAGCGGTAAATATTCACATTCTGAAATTCTGTCCCAAGGATAGGATAGGAAAATGTATCAAGTTTAATCAAATAAGGAATGTTGTCTATATTCCTCGAGAATGGGTCGTGCTATTAGAGAAAAATATCCAACAATAGGGTGGTGAGATGCCAAATGTGTTAAATGTGTGATGCAGCCTCACACAAAGCAGTGGAGCATTCCTGCCCCAAAGTTAGTTATTTTCCAATAACAGCATGTCATGCAGTGCTATCTCTTACAGTACATTGCAGTGCCCAGCAAACAGGGGACACCCCTTGACTTTTATATTTGGTTCCATACGAGCATACTCTGGTCAACATTATTAGGACCTCACTGACATTCGTTAAAGCTTATAACATACCAAATCTGATGGCATGGAACAGTCGCACTTGGTCCCACAGAAAACATATTTAACGTTAGTAACTGTAACGTGGCAGGGACAACACAGTATAGCTTTCCACAGGACGTTTCTGGGACGTTCCCCTGGTTGCTACTGCTGTGCATTAGATTTATAGTTTCTACCAGCTGCACATGTTATTAATTAAGACACTGCAGTGATTTACCATATGGTCCCCAAAGGTGCAATGGCAACACGTTCACCCTATCATCTGGAGATACAGTACGGGCCCAAGTCCTGGGGGTTGCTGCAGCCATCCAAAGGAAAAGGGCAAGGAAAAGTATGAGAAGACAAACAATAATAGCACAATCAGGAGCTCTCATTTTGTATAGATTTTTGGTCCTGAATAAAATGTCCACAAGACATCCCGGGTACATCCCCATAACATTTTGGGGATGTAAAAGGAACCATACACAATGGCTTTAGGGGTGTTTGTAGGGAACCATTATTGGATGTTGTGGGATTTTTATTTTTTGTGTGTTTGCTCCATTCCGTCACCAGCCTCTCTCTTGTTCCTTTCTCTTGAAATTGATAAGGCAGCATCATGTTACTGAAGACTGAACACTCTTCTGTAGTGGACAACTCACTTTTAATCCACAACTAGTCAGAGCTGCTGTTCTAGAAAATGAATCCACACCTTTTGACCATTCACATTCGTAAAATCTATAATTTAATATTTTATAACAGAGACAGCCGGGACAAGACTATTCATAATCAAATGAATGTAAACTATAAAAATCTAATGTAAAAATCTCATTTGAATAGTCAAACTATTAAAAAAAGAGTGTCCTTTGTCCTTGTGAGGTCAGTCTTCCCTAGTGTCCATACAATGGTATGTATTAGGATGTCAAAGGCAACAACACAATCCTGGTGAGACATGAGACCAGGTTTTTCTTTATGAGGAAACCTTCAGTCCAACTGAACTGCTGAACTTTCAGCCACCTGCGACAACTTCTAATAAAACCATCATGGATGAGGGAAACTTTGGCAGGGGCAAGAAAAGGAGGAGGGGGAGAAAAAGTTAACACAGATGTCCAAATAAGAGTGTGAATGATTCATTCTGCCGAGATTAGCGTCCGTCTCCAGAGGCAACTTTCCCAAGACTCGGGAACTCTGAGCCTTTCATTTCGGCACACGGGATTGTCATCAGAAATTGATTTTCTCTCTGAAAGACAAATTGAATCACATATGAAATACAACAGGACGGACAAGAAAGAGTCTGTCTTAGCATTCTTTCCGCCCTCTCCATCTCTCGTTCCCATTACTGCTAGCCTCCCCGTGCCTCTCTCGTGTTCGTTTCCATGCATCCCCCTCTCGTCTCTTGTATCTGAGTGATCTAAAGTGTTCAAACTCAAATTAAGATCTGTGGCAAGATACACGCTTAAGACCCGTTCCCATAGCTACCTCTCACACTGTGTTGTGATTGCATTATAATCCGTCAGTAATCAAATCTAAATGAAACAGGGATGATAAGGCTGCTATTTTCAGGCTGTGTGTGTGTGTATGAGAGAAAGAGAGAGAGAGAGAGAGAGAGAGAGAAAATACACTCGTGTGTATGTGTGTGTGATGCCATTTTCACTCTTCCCTGATTTTTTATTACCTTCCAATCAGCTCAGGCTCCCAGCAGTCTTTTTCATTACTTTGAGCCATTGTTTTGGACAAACACAGTTGTAATGAGCTGTAAGAAGAGGAGATTAGCCTGGTCAAATGACACGGTCTGATTGAAGAGATTTCAAACCCACACAAACAGACAGACACACACACACACACACACACACACACACACACAGAGTGAAGTGCTGTGTCGTATGACTAGGCCCCGGCTTCATCCTCCTCCTCATCATCACCTCTCCAATCTTCTAGCTCATTAAACATTTAATGTTTGCTGGAAATTACAGGGCTATAAACCAGGAGAAATCTGATAAATAAATATTTGCATGACCTTTATTTAATAGTGTTGGGCTCTCAGTAAGTTGCTTTTGTCAACGTTTAAAGGTAAAACTCTTCTTGTCCACTTGTTACCCGATACCTCATTACAAATAACCATCGTAGCTTGAAATAAGTTTCATTTTCAGTGTTAAGTGTCCATCGATAATAGAATAGGGCAAGATTAGATGGCACTTTATATCGGGGGTGCAAGGTGTTTTTCATCTTTATGGGCTTTGTGGCCTGTTAGGAGGATCAGGTTCATACGCTCATCTCTGGCCTTGATTGAGCTGCTGTGTAACTAGAGCCCATTAGAGCTCAGACCACATTGTTTCTCATGAACTCACTTGTCCAAACAGGTCAGGTCATTAGCCTTAAACATGTCTCATTTCTTTTTCCTCTCACAGGGATGACATATTATGAAATACGATAAAAACATTAATAGTTAATGAATACATTCTGGAATTTAATTAGACAATGAAGATTTTTTCTCGTCCTAAACTTCACCTCATCTTCTGTATGACTTTATATACAGGACGGTGCAAAAGTCTTGAACCTCCCGTCAAGTTTTTCATATTAAATACATGAAATTATGTGGATCAAGTTAAAGAAATGGAAATAAATAATTTACTAAGACAGGCTACAAAGCACCGAAAGTATTCAAAAATTGGTTGTTTATGTAACCTCAGCAGCAACCTCATTTCCCCTCTCATCTGTTCCAACTACTCAGCATTCAGCCTCACTAGTCTACTGCAGTACACTAATCACCGGCCTGATCATCTGTCATCATCTGCCCCTGTTTTTCAACTGGTTCATGCCTTGAGTTAATTTTTTTTTCCTCGCTTGAATGATTTATAATGCGCTGTGCGGCTTAACCAACAAAAACTAAATCCTACAAAATTATCAGGTACAAGGACTAGGCTGAAAGTGAGAGCCAAAAACGTCCTTCAGGAAGTCTGGGGAATGATTTCTCAAGACTACATTAAAATACAAGAAATTCAAGATGACACAAGATATTTGTACAGTGCTGAATGTTCAGGTATTATTGTTTGAATATGCTTTTCAGTGTTGATTTAGGTGTTAGACATGTATAAATAATTCTACTCAAATGTTTTTGAGTTCATGGGGAATTTCTCTCCTGTTAATCTAAAATCTGTCAGTTTATCCTTTCCCTTAAACACAAATGTTCTCATACATTTTTCTCATGTATGGCATATTGTTTTGAATTTTTATGTGTAACTTTCCTTTCAAATTATCTGTATATTGATATGCAAAAATATTAATATTTTAAATTTTTTATTGACATGTGATCACTTAATCACAGGGATTCACTCATCATCTATACCGCTTAATTCTGTATTCAGGGTCGCAGGGGGCCTGGGGCCTATCCCACGAGGCAGGGTACACCCTGGACAGGATGCCAATCCATCGCAGGGCACACACACACTCCGGGCAATTTGGGAACGCCAATCTGCATGTCTTTGGGCGGGAAACCCACCAAGCACAGGGAGAACATGCAAACTTCATGCACACAGAGACGGGAATCGAACCCGGACCCTGGAGGTGCAAGGCGACAGTGGTAACCACTACACCACCGTGCCGCCTACAGGGATTCATGTCCGTGCAAATAAGGCATTTTTAGGACAAGACATGATCAAATACCTTCACACTTCCACATTCAGTATTACTAATGTGAAAAAAGAAAAACGTGTTCATGTGATATTTTTCCATAAGGGCTTGTCACAGTGCGGGAACGGATTGTTCAATAGAACATTCAGAAATTTCATGATGCTACCATTCAAAAACTCTAATTGTGAATAGTTCAGTATGATAAGCTCTGACCAACTAGAATGAATAGTTTAAATTAGAAATAATTTTGAATAATTATTGTTCAATATTAATTATTCTGAATATTATGAATAAATATTGTTTTATGTCTATGAGATGTGAAAATTTATTCAAATAGATTAGATCGGTGTTGTGTTTATAACTTTACAAAACACAAGTTTTTACACACAAAAAAAACCTATAGTTAGGCACTTTTAATCTATTTTGGAAAAAAGCCAGATTAAAAGTGAATTCCTTGGCTGCTTCTTGTTCCCAGCCTCCTCCTTAGTTGGATGTGCTAATCCAATGATTGAAAACATCTCTCCCACATATGCACATAGTAACAATGTTTTTTTGATCAGATTCACTGATTGACTCAGAGATTCTTTGCTGTGATTAAAGTCACTCGTGTCAGCAAGTCCGATGATCTGTCGTGTCCACAGATTGTATGAGACAGACACAAAGAGCATCACACAACTAACAAAGACAAACCAGTGCTGTGTGTGAGGGGCGCCAAACGTCTATCATCCTTCTGAAATGATCTTCCCTGCCCTTAGCCACCGAGCTACAGCAGCAGTGACGCTCAGAGCAAACCCCCTGTCCTGACCGGACAATATACCTCTTTCATTCCTCCCGCATTAAAGAGCGGAGGAAGTCATATTTTCTCATCCTTTCCTGCTGTCGAGGCTCTCGGTGACAGGCCGGAGTGAAAGAAAGGATGAGAGGAGATGAGAGGAGATGAGAGGAGGTAGTCAGCGTGGAGTCTTGCAGGCTGATGTCCTCAGGCCTTGTTAACAAAAAGACTTAAGCTGGCGCAAACATTCTCAGACCTTAAGCTAAGCTGATTCTTGTGGATGTGAACACATTTTCTTATTGAAACTGCATTCAGGATCTGTTCACATGCTGGAAAAGAGGCAGCGTGGTTTGTCTAGCAGACATTTATGTTATGTGACGCAAACGTACTCATTCGTATAACACATGGAGCACAGACTTTATTTATATGGTGCCATAAATCATAGGTCTCCGAATGTATTACAATCGCTCGTCTGCGAATAAGTGTCTTTAAAATGAATAGTATTGGAAAGTCATTGACATTTGATATTGAAGCACGCCTGGTGATACAGATGTGCACTGATCCGCAATCATTTCAATTTTGCTCTTGTCAATAATCCGCGGAGAAAATTGCATTTTTGTCTGTCGCTGCTTTCCCCTGTTCGAAAGCCACTCTACAGTTTTGCTCTGTTTTCTGAGGCAGCAAAGTACGCTGCAAGGTGTCAGGGTGAATAAAACCAATAAAAGCAGTCATTGAATGAAGTGGGTCCAAAGCCAAATAAAATATGCCCCCAATTACTGAGATGGGTGTACAGGCCTAATAATGTGAGCGTCGCTGCAAGATGCCACTGCTCTGTAATGGAGCCGGGCTAATTTGCTTTGACTGATGAATTTTAGTCTCCCGTTGTGCTGGGTTGAATAATTATGAAATTTTTTTCTCAAGACATAGTGACTCATTAAGGATTGGTATGCTTTCATTAGAGCGATGTTGTTTCAGAGGCTGCACCTTTTCTGATCAACATAATTAGAGAGGGCTCAGCAATGTGCGTGTGTGTTTGTGTGCGAGTGTGTGTATGCATGTGTGGGATTAATGCGACACCAAACAGTTGTACTCTTAAAACAGTAAATTACCTTTTATAAGAATTGTTTTTGTTCAATCCAGGAGATCTAGCTATCCCTAGCCAATATGTAACCCTGAGAATCAAATATTAGGCAGCGATTGAACAGTCAGTTTCTAAAGTTGATGTGTTGAAAGCAAAAATGTGCTAGTGTAGGCATCTCAGAGACTTTGCAAAGAGCCAAGTCCAAGTTGTGATGGCAAGACCAACGGGATCAGAGTATCTCCAGAACAGCAAGGCTTGTGAGGAGTTCCCAAGATGTAACCAGTGAACCAGCATCAGAGTCATGGTCACTCAAGGCTTACTGATGTACATCCGGAGTAAAGGCTAGCTCTTTTTTTTTTTTTTAAAGAATGTTAATGATGGTTATGAAAGGTGCTGTGTATGGGACTCTGTACTGTAGCTGCAGATCAGTCAGAGTGCCCATGCTGACCCCTACAATGGGCACTTGAATGGAACCATGTAAGCATTGGAAACATTAGAAACCTGGTCTTTTTTTAGTGTGTGAGTACCTTACCTATGGTAGAGATGCCACCAGAATGCACTATAGGAAGTAGGCGAGCCTGCGAACGGAATTATGGAGCTCTGGGCAATGTTCTCCTGGGCAACCTTGGATGCTTCCATTCATGTAAATGTTATTTTTACATTTACCACCTACCTAAACATTGTTGCATGCCAAGGAGATACCTTCATGGCCGTGGTCTCTTTCAGTAGGATAATGAACCCATGGAACCTGCAAAAAAATGTTCAAGAATGGTTTGAGGAACACGAAAATGTGTTCACGTCGACTTGGCTTAAAAATTCTCCAGATCTCTGATCAAGAATCTGTGAGATGTGCTAGGTATGTCTGATTCTTGGTTCCAGATATACAATTAGACACTTGGGGACTGAGTGGTGTATGTTGATAAGTCATGATATTAACTACCTATTATTATTATTATTATTATTATTATTATTATTATTTTGAATTTAGTAGTATAGTTCTCGTCAGGTTGTATCCTAAAACCTGGTGCTGTTGTTTCCTGACTGCTGGTAGAAAGTAATAAAAGTATTTATGACTGTTTAAGGGACAAACAATTACCCTCTACAATAATTACACATAAATAACAGAGCCAGACATCTTATTAAGCAGGCCATTAACAGCCACTAGCCAGAGATTGCTTACATTTTCCATATGCTCTGACCCCTTAACCAAACACTGATACTATTGCTATGCATTCTAAGCACCGTATTTGACAAATTATTGATATGATTTGATATAAGCTCTCACTGTCTATCAGGGCACACTGCCGATCATGCAAATGAAGCACACAGCACACGGTGCCACACATACAAATAAATACCCATTTTAAACACATAATTCTTATTTAATGTTAAGATCTTAATCTTAAGGGTAAGGTTAAGTATCTTTTCTTGTTTGGTATAATTTTCTTAGGTCTCCTGATTACACCAACAATGATCCATGATGGAAATCGGCTATTAATCACATACAATGATGGAGCACTCACTATACCAGCTAATGCCCTTAACACCATATCCAATAATACATCATTTCACTGTAAAAAAAATGTTTTGGTTAGCCCAAAAGATACATGTATATTTGCATAAACATCAATCACCAATATATTATTAACATTTCATTAACATTACATAAAGCAGTTTTAAAAAAGTATATACCACAAGTAGATTTGATATGTTAAATTGTCCCTGGGTGTGAGTGAGTGTGAGAATGAGTGCCATGCGAGTGACTGGCATCTAACCGAGGGTGTATTCCCACTCATCCCCAGTGTTTCTGTGATTCCTTGCATCCCTGACCAGGATAAAATGCTGTTCTGAAGATGCATTATTGAATTATTTATTAATCTTAATAACAAATGGTTATAATAAAAGCAGTTTAATTGATAAAATAAAAAATGCCTCTCATGCCCCTGGGAGTCCTGACAGCCCAGTTTGAAAAACAGTGAATATGAATACTTTCAGTGTAGCTTAACAAATTAATCTGCACTGTTGTGAGTAGCCAATTATCCAACTGCATGCATGAAAACACAGTTTTATCATTGTTTACAACAATCTAATTACAAAGAAGCTTTTTTCTCCCCCAAATAAATGGACTGAGAGAGTAAAGTATGACAGAGTCTAATCGTGCTTTAATGACATGCATAATGTCTAATTGCGCACCAAGGATGCAGAGTACAATCCTTGATGAAGACTATGTTCAAGTTCGTAAACGCCACCCTATATGTTCTGTTACTTCATTTGTTTTTCAGGTCATCCAGACTATTTATAAGGCCATTATCTATTAGTATTTAATTAAGCTCACTTATTTGCTCTCAGCTGACACCAGATTGATCAAAGCGATCGATAACAACCTATTACAGAACTGACTTCAGTATTTTTTTTCAGCCCGGTGAGCTGAGAAACAACTGATCCATCTTGTCATTAGATGTTTTTGTGTCACACAGCACATCGAGATAGTGTAAGAAAAGCTGTTTTACCTGCAAGGAGAAGCTCCTGAATTCACTCGGTGTGTAATTGAAAGCAAGAGAAAAAATAATAAAGTAAATGATCTGGAAGGATGTTCTATACTAAATAAATTCATGGCGCGAACAAATCATTTTAAAGCCATCATTCTCAGGTTCATGGACACTTGTGTGTATGCCAGTTTCTGATCTTCCTGCACAGACAACATGATTGATGTAGAAATCACAATAGATATAGAGTAATTTACCATTACTGGTATGTATGGAAGGATGGATGTATGGAAGAGTGGAGTGTACTGGCCAGCAGGGCATGTTGTTGTTGTTGGTCTTTCGGCTGTTCCCGACAAGGGGTCGCCACAGCGGAATATCCAGTCCGCACAACAACTTGGCACAGGTTTTACGCCGGATGGTGCTGCCTGCTAATTATGTGGAGGCCATATGAGAAAGTAGGGTCCTGGGTTCGATTCCAGCATCAGGTTTGTGTGCGTGGAGTTTGCATGTTCTCCCTGTGCTTGGTGGGTCTTCTCCAGGTTCTCTGGTTTCCTCCTATAGTACAAAGACATGCAGATTAGGTTAATTGGCATTCCAAAATTGCCCATAGTGTGTGAATGTTGACTGGAGGTCCTATCACGGACATACTGTACAAAAATACATTGGCCTTAGTTGTTAGTTGGACTAAAAAGGCTCATGGATGGATGGATGGATGAAATTTACCATTGCATGTATTTAATTTGTAGTTGTTGTTGGTTTTTCGGCTGCTCCCATCAAGGGGTCGCCACAACGGACCATATTATAGGCACAACAGCTTAGCACAGGTTTAATGCTGGATGCCCTTCTTTGGACCAACACTGCATCCAGTGGCTGGGGTTTGGGCATTTGGGTAGGAATTGAACCCGGGCCTTCTGCATGCCAGATGAGAAACCAACTAATGATCCACCAATGCCCACATTTATTTTAAAAAGTGATATATTTAGAGAAGTTTCTGTGCTATAGAAAGATGTTCTGTCTCTATGAGGTTCAAAGCCTAAATTATTTACAGCATAGCTTTATGAAACGAGGAGAAAAGTAGTTTTATTCGTTTAGAGTGTCTTATAGCAATTTCTCTACTATAGTTTCCAACTAAGGACACAAACTTCATTTTGATGTCACTCCTCTCGGGTATCGGTGCGGCTTGATGTCTTCTACGTCGGGTCAGTTGAATCATTTACACTCTTTTATTGCACATTGTTGCACTTTCTTTCCCCATCTGCTCTATGAAGAGTCACTATAGTACAGTGGTGGGATGAGGTGGGGTAGGGTTCTGTTTTCCCTGGGGATCTCCACAACACCCTCTCTCCCTCCTTTATCCAGTGAGTATCATATTTCCAAAAAAAAAAAAAAAAGAAAGAAAGAATAATTTTTCCTTCCGCATCTATGCAAAGCTCATTAAAACCTGCCAAAGAACAAAGAATGCTTTTCCTTCGAGGCACCCATTCAGAGTCGTCTCTTAATTTCCCTCTAGTTTTAATAGTTGAGATAAATTAATTATTGTTCTAGCAGAAGAGAATGGGGGCTAATCCTGGGTGGAATAGAGTTACCTTTCCAGCAGGGAAATCAAACAGAGCTTTGCAATCAACTAGGACTGGGCACAATTAAACCATTAAGACATGCTGCAGGAGACTCTTTACACACTGTATGTCTTACTAATGAAGCCAGAAGCAACTCATAATTATGTGGTTTTGTTCCCGAACTGATTAAGTGCCCACAGAAACTGAAACTCATCGCTGAATGTCACCAAACTTTCTCACTTCCTGCAGCATCAAAACATTTCTCGAAGAAAACACAGCTTGCAGAGTTGAAAATCAGATGGAAGTAGAGCCGTAAGTGGATGAATGTTTTTACATGTTTTTCTTCAAGAAATATCTGCAACTTCACCGCCATTCTCTATAAATGTCTGCTCCTTTTTACTTTGCACAAACACAAGCAAAAACTTGTCGTGATATATGAGTGGTTGCTTCAGCAGATTTATTTTTGCGCCAGCAAGTGTGTACCACGTGCTAGAACAATAAGCAGATCCTCTCCTTTCAAGCTAGAACAAAGAAGTTGGAAAGCTAAACGCTCCTTAAAATAGCAGCATTTCTACATGAAAAATAGTTTTCTGATTCATTTCAGTATCAGTGCTTAATATCCAGGACAACACACATGCCTTCTGCTCTTTCAAAGTGCATGTGGACTGAATACATAAATTATACTGGAATGTTGATCTACTTTAATACGTTTTCACTCATGACCATTCCTATTTTAGTGTTGCTTTATGATGGCTTTTGATTCTGGATTGGATTGTAGCGCAACTGTGCTGTAAAAGGGGTGATGGAGTTTTTCTTGTCTGGCACAAAACATTATGGATGAAATTGATGTTTTTTGGGGGGCAAGGTCACAAATTATTTGAAATACAGTACTTGCCTATTTATGTACAGTTTATATTTGTTATATAATTCAGAGTTTTCAAGTGCAAGGGGTGGACAATTTCCTTTACTTTATTGTAATACATAGTTCATTTAGATTTTTTCACATCCCGAGTGACATTTTTATTGAGTGACATCACATCATAGTGTGATGTTTTTCCCCCCAGCATTCAGATATTTTTGGAGGTCTTAACATGCTTAAATAGCACATGTGTGGTTCGCTCATCAGCAATATGGCTGATAACTTCCTTAGTTATATATAATGATATATAATATATTATGTTGTAATGGTATTGGTAATTCCCCTTTAAATGCATGTGCCTACTGTCTTTCTGGTGCCCACGGGTGGCCATGGCACAGATGCTCAAGCATCCTGATGGTAACAGATTCCAACCTGTGTGCTGATTTTCATGACTTTCTTTCTACTCAACAGGAAATCAGTTATTTTGGGTTGTTTGCAAAATGCCAACTGTCTTTCTGGTGCTTGCAACTATATTTTAGATTTGTTCATTTATTTATGGCTTAAATAAATTTTCACAGACATGAATTAAACTATTAAATATTCTGAGAAATGCCAAAGCTAAGTGCTTCTCTGGATATCTGTCATAGGATTCCCTCTTTATTTAAGATCATGTGTGGGATTGTCTAAGGATAATGACAAAATACATGCCTTTTGATTCCAACAAACTTTTTTTTTTAAATTAGAAACACTTTACTCATTACTAGTTATACTATACTTATACTTATACATACTTATATGTCTCACTTAGATGACAATCATACTTATCATGGTTCCACTGGTTGCTGGCATCTCAGAGCAGTTGTAACTCAGAGATTAGGACTATTTTATTTAAGATTAAGTCAATCTTCCACTGTTAGGCACAATGTGATGACTGACCCTGTGCTCTGGTCCAAACAACAAGATAGGATATATGAGGAAAAAATATATTTGACGGTACTATAATGTAAGTATCAAATAAAGACGCATTCAATGCTATTTCTATGGGTCCGGTGCATTGTGCATTTTAGTGTGTGTCCTGTTCGGACATTTATCAAAAGGTTATTAATGATAAGGTATATCAGATGTGATGCATCAGGAAAACAGATTAAAATGTGCACTGCATGACAGGTCCAGGTGCAAGACCTGGAAACATGCTGTTCACCTACTTTCAGTTTCTCTTGTAATTCCTTTTATGGACAGATGATGGTGCCACTGTGTAAGAACATGTGTGTGAAAGCTTCAAACTGTATTCATACAGTATACTGTACAGTACAGTCACAAACAGGGCCACGTTGAGCTCAGTGATTTTTATGACCACTTTGACTGGAGAAGGAAGAAAATGAGTAAACTAAATATATTTGAGCATAATCAAATAAGGATCAGTAAAGACTATTAAAACTGAGTTTGTGGGAGAAAAGTCAGACATAAACAGCTAAATTTAAGAGAGCCTTCCAGAAGTGTTTCATAGTCTCGGTTAAAAACTGTTTCCTTACACTAGTACAAAAAGTTCAGGATTCAAGAATACCATAACACTAAACCATGTTCCACAGCAGCAAAACAGTACAAGTGGTTTTATTTAATCAAGCAGTGTAGATTTAGTGCTTGTTTAAGTGTTTAGTGAAGAGTTTGGTCTTCAGTCTTCGTTTGAAGACACACGGTGACTCAGCTCTTCAGACAGCCAAGAGTGTATAGTTTTCATTGTGGTTTTTCTGGCCTTTTGGAATTCCCTGTGATAGACTGGCATCTCATTTAGGTACGTATGTACTTACCATGCACCCAGTGTTAAAGCTCTGTATTCGCCACAACCCTAATAGGTGAAGTTTAAAGTGGTTAGTAAAAAGAATTGAATGAATGAATAAATGAATGAATGAATGATTGGAATTGGACTCATTAGGGAAGTCATGGCTGCCAGATTCAGATGAATTAATTTCCATGTTGGTGTGAAGATCTGATTAAGATACTGTGTGTGTGGACCACTACACTTAAAGGTGAGTGTAGATATAACCTGATAGAATTCATCAATTAAATAGAAGTTTAATCTCAGGCAGAGACATTTTAAGATGTCAAAAAGTGTTACAATGACTCACACACTCATCGTCTTTTATACAGGGGTATGGTTTTTATGGTTGGGGTACCAATCCATCGCAGGGCACACATGTTCATACCCTTACATGCTCATTAACACACAATGGGCAATGCCACTTAGCCTAATCTGCATGTCTTTGGAATGTGAGAGGAAACCAAGCACAGGGAGAACATGCAAACTCCATGCACACAGACCCTGCGGCAGGAATCGAACACTGACCCTGTCGAAAGGCGACAGTGCTAACCACTAAGCCAAAGCTCTGCCTGACTAAAAAAAGTTGTCTAATCATTTGGTTCTCTTGGTGTAGTTTAATATTAAGTTTGGCCCTGCTCTGTGGTGCATTTGGAGGAACATAAACCGTGTTTTGGTCGGAAAATCTTTGGATGCAGTCTGGCAGTCCTGAGTAGCAATTCATTTTAACGTTCATTAAACCACGGTTTGGCAGAGTACTAACAGAAACCTGTCCACACACAGTGCATAATTATACAATGCAATAAAAGCATCAATCATATTTAAAAATACAGAATATAATCCTAAATAAATATTTTCTGAAATGTTTTCTTTTTTTTCTGACTCCTTCAAGAAGGAGAATCTGAGAGCCAACTTCAGTGTGTCTTGGTTGGCCCAATTTGTTATTTCACTCGAAGAAAAGCGCGCGCTCTGATTGGCTGCTGTGGATTGGCGTCATAATGAGAGGTGGGTCGCGTTCGCGTCGTGTTGCCAGATTGCGTACTTTAAAATATTTATGCAGAAAGAAATGTGAGTTATAAAGTTTATTTAAAATCCTAATATTGTAGGTCTACTATATATAAAACGCATTGTAGTTTATAAATGTGAATGTGCTACAATATTTTGATGTCTTTGCACGAATTATAGCAGAGTTTTGAACACGGATATTCGAACCAACCTGGCAACCAGAGTTTAGGTACGGGCTCTCTCTTTTTTCCCCCCTCGCCTGTCAGTGACACATGTAGAGCAAAAGCGCGAGTCGGAGCGCTGAGCAGGACAGAGAGCTGGAGGAGACGGAGGAGCGCGGGACACACCGAGAGACAAGACGCAGAGCTTCACGCGAAATGATCAAGACTTTCTTGGATCGCGTTTAACGGACAGCACGGACATTTTAATCATCGCGAGAGGAACGATTCCCTAAACAAAAAACGTCACAGCACCAGTGGAAATATAATCTGAAAACTCCATTTGATCCTCTGTGTTGGTGTGTGTGTGCGCACGGACGCACGCACGTGCCTGACTCTGTGTGTGTTTGCACAGAAAAGCTGACTGCACTGCATTGGACTTTAAAATCGGGACTTTTCTCTGTCCTCCAGCGCTTTCTGAGATTATTATTGTTTTAATTATTATTAATTTGAAGAACACACGTTGCCTTATCCTCGGGCGGAAAGATCTGCGTTTTTCTATCTGAAAGAAAGACAAGAGGTGAGTTTGACGCTTTTCTTTCTCAACTCAGACACCAGAGAATTTTGTAACTGGATCCATTAATTAATGGAATAATAATCAATATAATGAATAGGCAGGTCGCAGATGGCTGCTTCCTGTCCAGTGATTTAGAGTTAGAGTAAGCCACAGTGCACTTCACTTTGCTCTCTAAAACATGACATTAAAACCATGCATATGATTGGTGTAATTATAAGCACTTCGTACAGATCTATTTATCATGTAAACACGTTAATAGTTTTCTGTAGCATGTTATTTTTCTGTGCCCAGGCTGCGTGCATGTGAAGTCTAGTAAATAATCCGTCCATTAATTAGATCTATGATGTGTCTGATATGTCTTATGTAACTTTGGGTTTAAATGAATTGCTAACAATCCCCCCCCCCCATCTTCAAGCCGGAATGAAAGTTGCCTGTGGTCTGATCTGCTTTATCTTCCTCCCCTGCTTCCCATTCATCTGCCCTTAGATCTGATCAGCACTGAGGTATTGCTAAAAGAGCCTCCACTAATGGGGTTTAGACTGAATGCACCTCTCTCTCTCTCTCTCTCTCTCTCTCTCCCTCATGCTCTCTCTATACCTTTCAGTAAATACTTGCTCTCAGCCTGGAGAATGAAATTGGAGAAGATTAAAGTGAATGAAAAGTTTTGTTGGAAAGGAGGCGAAGCACGAGAGGAAGAAGCGCGCGCGTCCGGCGCGAGCGCGGAAATGCGCATGCGCGGAACGCCGCACGATCGCGATCGCCCCTCATAAGGGTTTAATGGACTTTAACAAACTGTACGTTCTCACGTGATGACCGAGCACAGAATTAGTTTTTTATAATTGCGCCCTCATTTCTAAGAGAGAGAGAGGGAGGGGTTTTATGAGGTTTTAATGAACTGTTTGAGTGTTTAATGCATTCTTACAGTGTTCAGTGTTTATCTGCACTGTTTCCTTCAGGTGTTAATACAACACACCTTTGGGCTCCTGTATAATAAAACAGAACTCACCCAATCCAACACTATCCAATCCAATATGCACACTCGTGACCGGTTTATACACCTTTAATAATGGCCATGATCGGCTCCTGGTCTGCTTGCAGTAACACTCTTTTAGCCAGAGAGAAAACATTGACCCGGCATGAAGAATGGCTCAGATCAGGCTAATGTGCTATTTAAAAGCAATTTAAGGAGCTCGACAAAAGCCATGCAGCGCCTCTTTAATTGTTCCAGCAGCCCCAATGTTATCAGGCGAGCAGACATTCATCACCAAAGAGCCGACCTCAGCATTTAGATAAGGATCAAGGGCAGATTAGTGCTTCAGACGAGGTTGAGACACGCACGTGTGTTATGACATCCAAAAAGGTCCTTATAATCAAAATGATCTTTGAAGAGGTTGTTTTGAAAAGTAAGTCGGTTCTCCTGGTAAAAATTAGGCCAGCAAGTCTAATTTTCCAACAACTTTTCGTTGTTGGATTTGCTGTTGTTGTTGGATTACGTGTAGTTTTGCTAAAATGGAGGACGAGATCCTCACCGCCACCAGAAAGTTTTTTTCCTCTTATCATCAACGGCTGGTTATGGACCCCCTTCTGAGAAGCGGCGCACCTGCAGTGTTGATAATAAGTCCCCCAAATGAGTATTAACATGTGTTTGTTTGTGTCCCAGCAGAGACGATGGTAAACCCAGGAGGCAGTGCTCAGTCCGCACCAGTTGGAGCCGGTACCATGTCATGGAAGCGCTGCGCGGGATGTGGGGGGAAGATCGCCGATCGCTTCCTCCTCTACGCCATGGACAGCTACTGGCACAGCCGCTGCCTCAAATGCTCATGCTGCCAAGCCCAGCTCGGAGAGATCGGCACCTCATGCTACACCAAGAGCGGCATGATCCTGTGCAGAAACGACTACATCAGGTCAGACCTGACTCTCTCTTTTTCTCTCTCTGTATGTGTGTGTGTTACTGTCCATGTTGGGATACTCCGATACTGTATAAGATCCCAGAACTCATCGTGGTGAGGTTACAGCGGAATGCATGATGGGGCGTGTATTGTTTCATCTGATGAAGAGTAGCAAATGTTTGCATGTAGGCAGTATATAAGATATTATATTGCAGTCTAATGGACTGAGTGCCTCTTAATCTAAGTGTGTCTTAGATCTCTGAAGACGTCCAGCTGGGCGTCAAGGCCGTTTGATCGCCATGTGAAATTACATTTGGAATGTAATGATGTGAAGGAGTGCAGGACATTATGGGAAAAGTTGTAAGGTGTTGGGCGTCCCAGGGAGAGCGGACGTTTTTTTTTCCATTGAGAATGTGTGTCTCGGATTCTGCCACAGCGGCGCTCGTTAAACCGTTGTGGGTAAAGTCCCCTTGCTGAAAGGGGTCAGGCAATTGACATGCTGGCTGAGCCTGAGACGAAAGGGATTCTTCTTTCTGCAGAACATCTGCCGGGCTTGTTTTTCATCATAGAAAGAAGGGAACCACAGCGGTGCTGGCTTTAAAAGATACTAGAAGACTCAAGTGCTTGGCCGAGTTTGACGTGTGCAGGAATTTGGAGGGCTTTTTAATGTGCTGTCCGGTGTGTTTGCGAACCAAAAGGAGACAATTTAATTAGTAAAAAGGGCCTTTTTAAATATTTACACAAGGCCGTCTGACACTTGGAGTGAAGGCTAGGTCACTGTAGTCTCACTCACCTGGTGTTGCCTGATTTGACAGGGCAATCATTCAACAGTTTGACCTCAGCAAGGGCAAGTAAAGTGCACTTGACCTCGGGAAGTTTAGCCTTTTTGATTTCTGGATACCTTTCTAGGATTGTTTAGGGTTTAAACTAAGCACTAAAGGTAGTTTGAGTATGAGACGTATTTATAGCATCTTAAAATTGATGAGCTTTTAAAAAATTTTTTTTTTTTTTTACTTAATCTGATTTGGACGTTTTCCATAAAGTGTGAGTGCAAAAATAACATTGACGCGTCATCTGTGATGGGTGCTGATCTTCCAGGCTACTGTTGAGAGAGAGAGAGGGAGAGAGAGTCTTTGGCAATCTAGTCATTAGCGAGTGTTTACCTTGGCTCGTGATGTGAGTCGGATCAAGTGCTGCTTTCCTGAGAAAAGCTAGGCCGCGACGCGCAGGTGTGCAGCAGGGGGAAAAAAAAAACAAGAAAGAAAAAAAAAAGGGAGAGGACGGGTGCAAACGGCGAGAGCCTCCACTCTTTCCACTGCACCTGATCTGGAGGGATCGAGTGCTAGCCGACCCTGGCCTCCAGCCCTAATTAAAAAGAACAGGGAGGGGGAAAAGTGCCTGCACCTTTCTTTTTGTAATTAGTGTGCAGCTCACACAGGCCTGTGATGATCTGAGGAGAGATAAGAGGAAAGGACAAGAGAGTGAGAGAGAGAGAGAGAAAGAGAGAGAGAGAAAAACATCTGACAGCGAGTGCACACAATTAAAAGCTTTAATTAGAGTCCCCCTCCATTTTCCTTTAGTCCTGATGGGTTTTATCTAATGAGATCTAGTCCCTGGCTCCGATCCGCTCCCAATGACGTGTCCGAAATGAACGAGAGCCGCATCGCAAACAAAACATTTAATTAACCAAATTGGCTTTTGAGAGAGAGAGATGAAGGGGGGATTATTACGAAGACCAGTCCCCTTTGGGAGGGAGGGGGATTTAAAGGGGCCTGTCTTATTTTTGTAATGGATTATTAAATTGGCCTTGCAGTGTAAATAATGGAGTTATATATCCCGACTGACTTATATTAATACCGCCTACGCAGAAACACTCAGCCAATTGATTGGGGCACTGTGAGTGAAAATGCATCACATTTCCTCTAATGGGAGATGAGGTGAACGGCCTGGGATGATGGCCATCTCATTTCAGTCAGGGAGATGAAACAAGCAGGCGCCATCGCTGCACGTTTAACCCAGTCAGACAGGAGACTGTTACATGGAAGCCGGAACTTTACTTTCCAGAAGGTAAACATCTGGACCTGAGCGAGTTCAGTTTATTGCACAGCATTTCGTGTAGGTCATACAGGAACAATGACAAGTTGTGCGCAGGAAGTAGTCAGCCTTTTTAAATGTACCCCGCCTTGTGCCCCAAGCCTCCTGGGATAGGCTCCAGGTCCCCGCGACCCTGAATAGAAGGATAAAGCGGT
>JAOTQY010000015.1:15327398-15338313 GCA_026413445.1 Dolichallabes microphthalmus
AGAGAGAGAGAGAGGAGAGCACCCAACTGTTTTACTTACCGTAGAAAACTGCACAAATCTGAATCTAACATTACTTATTATTTTCAAGCAATGTTTCACACAACATATTGACTATGTTTATTTTATTTCTCTTGTTTTTATTTTATTACTCTGCTCATGTTTAAAAGGTTTTCAAAGGCATCTTTGCTTTTGACTTTTTATTGTGTATGTGCCCAAGACTTTTGCACAGTACTGTAAGTAAACCAGCTGTTATCTTTTACTGAGCAAAATGAAAAATATGCCAGAGTTCTTCTGGTAACTTTGTAATGCTAACTCTATTTCCATGAAAGACATACAGTAGGAACCTACAATAGGTTTTCCCTTCCATATATATATATATCATGTTGCTCTAATATCTTTACAGGCATATGTTGCTTTCTTTAGTGAATGATTTTATACAGTACAATACAGATATGATAAACATATATAACAAAATTTGTACTAAAGATAATATGGGGCCTAAAACATGCGCACAGTACTGTGCATGAATTTTTCATATTACACCTTACTGTAAGTTTCTTTATATTCATTCTAAACGATGTCAGGGTTTAGGTAATCCAAGCGCTTAGATCTCTGTGCTGAGATACAGATCAAAAGTCCCCCATGGTATAAAGTACTGGCCATTTGGCATGGACTCCTGTACTGCCAGACCTGCTGTAGTGCTTCAAAGCCAAGCACGGTTCCACCTGCAGTTAAATCGCAGCATGATGCTTTTTACCTGGAGAATAAATGTAGAGGAATGATCCATCTGTTTATCTCCTGGGATGAATGAACACTTTACACCATTCTGTTAGCACTGAAACATACTAAAATCATATGATTTAATGTATCAAAGAGCAGGAAAATGTATATAGCTCTACTTTATTTTGAGTCTGTGTCCTTTCCTCACACATTTGAAAAAAAAAAACATGCAAGTATGTAGATTGATGAGTATTACATTCGGATCTGTGGATTGTGGCACATTTTAAACTTGTATTCTCGCCAGATTGTATTCAAACCCTCCACCTAGTGTTCCTGTAATAGACGCCAGATCCTGCATGTCCCTGCCTAGCACACAGTGTTTACTGAAGGTGAATGATGAGTATCATTGTACAAATATACAGTATATACAGTACACACATTATTGTCAAAAGTATTTACTCGCTTGCCTTCACATGCATATGATCTTGAGTAACAATCAATTCTTAATCCATAGGGTTTAATATGATGTTGGCCAACCCTTTGCAGCTAGAACAGTCAACTCTTCTGTGAAGACTTTCCACATGTTTTAGGAGTGTGTTTATGGGAACTTTATCATTCTTCCAGAAGCGCATTTGTGAGATCAGACACTGATGTTGGACGAGGAGGCCTGGCTCGCAGTCTCCACTTTAATTCGTCCCGAAGGTGTTCTATCAGTTTGAGGTCGGGACTCTGTGCAAGACAGTCAAGTTATTCCTCACCAATCTTGCTCATCCATATCTTTTTGTACCTTGCTTTGTGCTTTGTTGTGGCCAAGCACAACAACAAAGAGTCGAGAAAAACAATCCCACACCAGTTCCAAAATGACCGTACTCATGCATACACACCAATCAACCATAACATTACAATGTTACAAAATTATTGCATTTGTTTTACTGGGCAGTTCTCACCCCTTGGGGCATCACTCCACAAGTTCTTTGGGGATGTGCTGTGGTGTCGGACACCAGGACATTAGCAGCGGATCCTTTGGGTTGTGGGGTGGAGCCTGCATGGATTGGACTTGTTTGGCATATCTCATGGCTCACTACAGAGAGAGAGAGAGAGAGAGAGAGAGAGAGAGAGAATGGAAATGCAATATATTTGAAATAAAATAAATTTCAAAATAATCTAAATATGACACTTACTCTAAGAGAGACTGGCAGACATGTGTAAGAGCTTTTAAGTCACCCATAATGCTTTGAGTACTGTGAACATGGTTCAATAGTGTACTTATGTTTTATAGATTTTACCGTAGCTGCAATCCCTACTGGCCATGACATGAGTAATGTGACATAAAGAGCAAAAAACTATACTTTAGCTCAGGATGAAGGAGAACCTTGTTATGTTTAAGTTAGGTGTGTCATTACTGTAATTCACACCTGAAGTAAGAGTATATTAATAAAAAGGCACTGGAGTTCATCATCTTACACCATACAAGCAACAATCACTTTAAACAATGTAGCCTAATGACTAACATTAGTACTGCACAACTAGAACAAACCCTGCTGTAAGTATGACACACATGTAAGGAATTAAGAGAGAGAGAGAGAGAGAGAGAGAGAGAGAGAGTCTAAGGGGTGCAGGGTAGAGAGGAGAGAAACAAGAGCTGTTCTGTTTCTCGTGAGATTGCCATCTGTGGGTTAACAGCTAGTTATGATGTCTGTGTCCATCCACGCCAAAGCAGATTACTTATCTGTACTGCTGTTAAGCAATGAGAGCATTTTTGTTTCATTTCCAGGAAGGAAGACGAGAGTCTGGTCTTCATGTAAATTGAAAAGCACTTTGGCCACATGATCAGTCTACCTCATCTGTAATGGAGTGGAATGGCAAGGTGGGACAGCCTACAGAAAGAGAGAGGACACCTACTTAAAGACAAAGAGGTTTAATGATACATGTTCGGCTTTCAATTGTACAATCTGGTATAATGAATTGGGACATTGTTTCTACACACTGTGCTCATCAAGACACCTAAGACTAACTGAAAACCACTTACCTCCCATCGTCTTTTCCCAGCTCTTCTAATCCCAGCTGAACTAGCAAATGTGAATCACACTTTGGAATGAGGTTATACCCCATCATATACATGCCACCCAGCATTATTTATTTATTTATTTATTTATTTATATTCTGGAGCCTGTAGTTTGCCCCATCTACTGTTTTAAGTGGCAATTTAGCAAATGTAACTTGGGTTAATATAGTATTTAAATGGTCGTTGGAATGGCTGCAAGACCTAATGGTGAGGAGGCGTCAATGAGGGCACTTTAAAATTGTCCCAGAATCCAGTTTTGGTCTCTGCAGATATATTTGAAAATACTAATTAGCTCAAAGGGAACTCACATTTTTTATATTAAACACCCAAATCTAGCCAAATGGTTGAAAAAGTCTACAGAAAATGTCCCACATTTACATAAAGACCCCACACCACAAGCAGGGTTCTGCATGACTTGGCACAAGCTTCCTTTCAGTGCCGTGGCTGCAGTTTGGGCATGTGACCTTTTCGGGTGGCATTTGTGCCAGCGCCATGTCGGCGGCCATGGACGTCAGCAAGGCCACAGTCTGCTGTGCCATGTGGAGGCCCAGATGTAGCAGGCAGAGTAATCCACACTCATGCACTCATAAAAGTGCCCATCTGGCCCCATGTGCACACACTAAGCCTAGAGAACACACTCCTCGTGCTGGCATGGACTCACCGGAGACTCAAACTCTATAGCAGGAGACTCTTACTCTTCCTCTAATGCTCACTGCTGCTGTTTTTGTTGTGGCATTACCCAACCTCAGTGGCCAATTGGCACTTGATACACACCCACACATGCACACTCACCATGGAAAGACAGTGAGCCACAGTGCAGGATATCATAGAGGTCTGGCACAGGAGGAAGCCCACTGAGACAGGAAGTGCCACTGAGATACCAAATAAAAAGGATCCATTTAGATCGCAGCTGCTGAGAGTGCACACAGATAAAGTCAAGGGCTCGCTGACTGCCCTCAGGCCGCTCTCCCTGCCCTCTTATCGCTCTGCTGAAGGATGGTATTACTCGAGTCTGAAATAAAACAAAACACAAAGAAATATCCTCCGTCCTCTTTTATCCATTTGCCAATTAAACAACTGACTAAGCTTTCTGATGTATAAACCTCTCCATGTGAGGGCATTTATTTTAGCAGTGGTTGATGAATAGGTTAATTTACATTATGCTCCAGTCACTGTGGAACAGAAAAAAGCCGTACAACATGAAATAATAATAATAATTTATTTCTCAATATCACAGTCAAATGAGAGTGGCATCCCAAGCAAATACTGGGTAAGCAATATAAAAGTGAAAACATATGACTTTACAACTTACATCATATATTTTACTGCCAATAGCTGAAAATCTCATTTCCATTGCTGCCAATGGCAGAAAATGTAATTTACATGACCGCATTCATGGAGGACTATAATCATTGTTTTTAAAAGAAAAGCAACATTTGAAACCACCTCAAAACAGCGAACACCTGGGTATTGCAGGCATGCTGCGTATAATTTTACATTAGTTAACGTAGAAATGTAACAAGATATCGAGCATCTGAAGACAGTTTCCCAAAAAACAAAAGCAGTTCTTCATAAAGTGGCAAAAACAGTGGGAATATTAATATTATAATACGATAACAAAGCACTCGGTTTACTATCATTCTGAGCAAATCTAATTAAGAGTAAAGTTCAAAGCACACCGAATGTAGTTCAGAAGCAAATCACATCTGCTGAAAAACAACCCCGGTATCTTTTTTTTTTCACATAAAGAATCTTTTTTTTTTTTTTTTAAATTGTTCATGCAAGTAAAGTGTAATTTCTACAACAGATGTATTCATGTACTACCCCTTTATAGTCATATAATCACAAATTAACTGTGGGACTCGACTAAATATATAGAGTTGTGTGCTTTGATAATAATAATGATAATTATATATTGCATATACAGTATTACACACACCCACACACACACATGTACTGTAAACTATTTTAAGAATAGAGACAACTCATGGTACAATACAGGAGACTCTGCAGTTGTAGTTAGTTCAGGGAATGTGGTATGACCACAGATTACAAGGTCTATGAGCTTGCACCTACCCCTATTTACATTTTTATACTTATTCCCCCTGGCATGAACAGTTTTGTCTGTTTGTATCCTGCCTGTACTATTTTTCTCATAAACACGATTTGTTCTATTTCTGAAAATATTCCTACTGTTACCCACAGGGACACAGACCAGAATAAAGCACTTCTACTGAAAATAGCTGTACGAATAAACAATCAATGAAAAAACAAAAAAGTCAGCAAACCAGATTTGTGCTTAAAATTATTAAAAACTTGCCACTCTTTTCTCTTATATACACACTTGGCTTTGGAACCAACAACTATTGAATACTCAGCCACATCTAAGTAATCAATCAATTAATGAATGAATAAAACAATATATCACCCTGTGCTGGCAGCTTTACATTGTGCGTTTTTAGTAACATTGAGATAACTCTCTACAAACTTCTCTCATATCTAACTTTACCGCATGAGAATACAGTAAATACACTGCAGGATAATGATCTATATCAATAATACACTGTCAGCTTGAGTCAGGGAAGTATATCTCACAACACAACCACCTGCCACAAATGGAAATGTATTCAAATGTTATTTAATCACAGATTGCAGAGTGAAGAGAGAAAAGAAACCGCTTTTGCTTGCTTAGAGTTCAAAATCACTACTACTGAAGAACCGAATGGACACCTGCACATCTTACTGTACAATTTAGCTAAATTTCTCATTTTAAAGTGACAAGTGCAATAAACCATTTAAAATGTAACATACAATTTGCACATGCATGTTGGCCTTAAGCACAAAGACAAGGAGGGAAATCACTGCATGCCTCCTACCAATGAGAATACATCAGACTCAACTGATCAAGCAATAACAGCTCATTAAACAAGAGTTTACTCAGCCCAATCAGGTGTGCTTCTGGTTGGAATGAAATTCTGGACCCACACCAGTTTGGATAGCTTTGGACTTTGGCTTTTACCCAATTCAAGTGAAACAAGAGAGGAAGTAGGCAAACGCCAAAGCCAGACGCTTCTTTCATCCATCCACGCACAGGATATTGAAGCAATTTTAACACGTATGCCACATTTTGAACGGTTAACCATTTTAAAAGGTCAGCGTAAGGCTGAAATCAAATCCAAGAAAATCGGTCTCAATCATTATTCACATTCCCGTGAATTCCATGTGAGACGGTGTGTGTGATGCTCGGCTGCTCGCGCCAGGTTGGTACTGCTGACACGCAGCCAGCCATCAGGGCCGCGTGCAGACCCTCCATCCTGTCCAGAAGTTAAATGAATCACTGTGAGTCAATCTGCTTTGCCTTTTCCACCGCAGGGCCGATTTTCCACTGACAGAGGGCATCTGCCTTGAGGTTATGAACTCTGACCCCAGCCTCCTGCTCCGCCTCCTGATTCCGAGGTTGAAGACTAAAGGATGCCTGCTGTGCTTTCCGGAAACGGTTGGTGACATAGCAGTATAAGAACCTTAAAAGAGGGGAAAATATGAAACTTATGTACCATTGTAGAGACTTTGCCTAATATAAATAAAGGAAAAAGAAGGATTATATTCTTTACATGGTTATGGCTCCTAAAGAAAGCTTTGGAAATGCATTAAGAAATGTATTTCCCCAAACACAGCACAGAGCATTCGGTCTGGCCGAGCTCGAAAAGAGGTTTTGCTTAATGAGCAGATCTGTTTGAAATGTCACACAAACCGTTACTCTGACACATTTAATTGGTTAAATAATTAAGACAAACGGAAGGTGTTTGAGATAATAAGAAAGTGAAATGAATCTGACTGAAACACTTTTAAGGTGAGGTGTTCATTTATGAGGTGATATTAAAGTGTGAACTTTGAACCAAGCTCTCTTCCACTGAAAAAAAAAAAGACAAACATTTGGGACAAAAATCTTTGCAGAAAATTAGGAACACACATACTGTACATGGAAGTGTTAACCCTCTATAAATCATATTTAAACAAATTCATATTCATTTATACTGTATGCATTATTCACATCGCATGATTTTGGATTATTTAGCAAACACCAAATGTGTTACATTACACATCATCATAGATGAATTCTTTTGATTAATTAGAAAGTATTAGTTAATTAGGCATTCTATTAGTAAAAGTCAAATGTGTGAGAGATGGTGGTCTCTGGCAAAGGTTTCAAGTTTTTTTTCATTCATTCATTCATTCATTCATTCACTTCCTCTGTGATTACCAGAAAATTGAACAATTAGATAACATTTTACTGTGATAAATATGATAAATTTTAACTCTCATGTAACAAATCTTGAAGCAAATTTCAGTATTAAGTCCTACGCATATATAGCTATGAATGTGGCTCATAGTCAACAAAATTGGAATTTCCACTTAATTCTGTATGTTATTACAAAAAGTAGTGGACATGTCTCTAATTATTATTAATTTACTTTGTAATTAAAAGTTATAAAAAGAAAATATATAAGAATGAGTACTAGTAAAAGTTTTACATTTATATTAAATAGTTGGTGTAACAGTGGCGTAGTGGTTAGGACTGCCAATTTGCACCTCCAGGGTCTGGGTTTGATTTCTGCCTCGGGTTCTGTGTGTATGGAGTCTCCACGTGCTTGGTGGGTTTCCTCCTGGTGCTCTGGTTTCCTCCCACAGTCCACAAACATGCAAATTATGCTGATTTCTGTTCCCAAAATGCCCATCATGTGTGAATGAGCGTGTACAGTCCGTGTAATGCCCTGCGATGGATTGGCACCACTTCCAGGGAGTACCCTGCATGGAGCCCAAAGTCTCCTGGGATAGGCTCCAGGCCCCCTGTGATCCTCCAAGCAGTATAGACAATGAGTGAGTGAATGATTATATACAGTAGCTGTGTATTGCAAGTAATTTAAATCTTTTTTCCCCATCATAGGCAAATGTATCAGAGATTTAATGTGTTACAGGTGAGATAGATAGAGATGAATCGCTGTATGAGTATTCATATGCTAAAGAGTTTAGGGAAGGCAAGTTATCTCATTTAAAAACAACAAATGATGTCCAAAGTGTTGTACAAATATGCAAATTACCCAAGATAATAAAGTAAAGTTTGTAAACTAAGTTGATAAAAAGATGATGATGCATTATAATAATTATTAAAAGACAGATAAGATGCAAAATTGAATAAGGTATTAAATAAATAAAACTGATTAGGCACATCTTGGCATCAAGGGGGAAAATACCATCCATATACTGTATGCAGGTAGAAACAATAAGAAGCTGTAAAAACGTCTTGTAAAAATACATACAAAGTCTGCCCATTAACATTTAAAAAATGACTGATATGCAATTTACTATTTTACCACAAATGATACTATATACAATATGTTTAAAAAGTTCTGACCACCACCAACTGCTTCCCCACAAGCATCAATTAATAAGAAGAGGAATCATCAATCAAAATTTTGAATTAATTATTTTATTTGAGTAAGATTTCTGTGACTTTATGCTCAGCTGGTCGAGTGCATTACTGAGGTCATATACAGACTTGCTATGTCATGTCATCAGTTACAGTGACACGAGTCACCTTGGTGACTCATGAGGGCATCCATATCTAAGTATTTCTCAGAAAGAGATTCATTACAACAGTCATTCACTCTGGCAATCAAGAACATCTCGTTTTTGGAGAGTCGGGCCACTCAATGTTGCCAGGCAACCTGAAACAAAGAAATAGAGATGTAGAGATGGAGGGGTGTCATTTGGACACGATCGCTCTTAGGTTGCAGTTCAATCTGAGCACTTTGATGAAGCATTTACCCCCAGCAAGACACACACTGATGGGGAAAGATCACCACGGCACCTTATTGAACAATGACTGTCCAGTGGATGTCCTCAGTCATAGAAGTGCAGTGACTTGAGACAATTGATTCTCACTTGATTAAGTAAGAAATGTTCTGATGGAACTGAAGAGTGTTTAGCAGGCACATGGTCTCACAGCTGTATAAGGACCTTTGGATTAAAAATAATAATAATCCTGCCATTGTAATGTGCTTTTCTCTTCATACTTCTAATTATATAGTCTACATGAAAAAAAATGAAAAAAACCACTACCATCTTCATGGAGATTCAAGGCCATAACAGATCACATCAACTAATGTCTGAGCAAGAGGACATTTCATTCAAATACAAAGTCGTTTGTCCTCCAGAAGAGGATGTCAATAAACAGAACTTTCTCACATTTCTGGTTGAAAGTGTTTGCCAAAGTAAACAGCCAATCAAACTGGAATCACAGACCGAATCAGGCAATGTTCTGAAGTTATTTTTAAGCTGTTATTTGCAGCTATCTGGTCTGATCGTGCAGTTCTGTAATGAAGGTCTGCAGGGACAAAGCAGAACTCCATTTGTGCTGAATTGAAAAACACATTTCGTGTTCTTAACGGTAACCAAGCTGTCAGCAGATAAGGAAGTTCACAGTATCGCCGCGCTGGTAATCCATCTTGCCATCTCACCATCGCTCCTCTTGTATTTTCTTTCCAAACAGCTTGAAAATATGGCTCGGGGCCTTTGCCCAAATGTCACTCCCAATGATTTCTCCAAATGTTGCTGCCATAAAAGATAGAAATTAAAGAAATTAAAACTAAAATGGACACATGAATCAGTGGGATATGTCACGTTAAAAGCCAAATTACCAATGGGCTTGTTGTCATTAGACGTGACCTTTCAGGTGAAATAATTTTTTACTGGACTACACTTGTGTTCAATCAGTGTTGATCAGCCCTTGTTCTAGTTAGTCCTTTTTATTTTTATTTTGTACATACATACTGTACCCCCTCTCTTTTTTTGGTATTCGTATTGCATTTCACTATTGTTGGACTTGCACAACCATGTATGTGACAAATAAAATTCTTGAATCTTAAATGCCTCATGCATTCTGTGTATTCTGTATACACTTGATTTACTACTATGGGTTATTCGTTTATAATATGGAAATATATGGACAATATACATGATAGGATTATTTACGATTAAAATAGAGAGGATTCAGTGGACAATTCATATTTTTCCAAGTTCAATATGACGACCATGTATTTCTTTGGTTTATTCACATAACCCCTACAGGCCTGAACTGGATTCACTTTGACAGCAAACCCTGTGCACGCAGCATTTCGTCTGTAGTGAAGTCGTTCCAAATCTGTTGTGTTATGACCTCACTTACACAAGATGCTTGTTGACTGCTTGTTCTTTCCCCTATTTGTGTCACACAGATTTGAGTCGTTTACAACGGGTTGCTCAGCATTCATATCCTGCATTGTTTTCACAAACCCGAGTAGCATTATCAAACAGCAGCCATGATGGCATGGCAAGCATGATGTGGCAGATCGTCAGAGATTGGAAATCTTAGAATAAGAGAAGCCTGGCTGCTTGACAAAAGGAGACAGAAAACTGCCACAGGACGTTCACTGTGCATAACCAGCAAGTCCTGTGACGTTTGTCAGGGTCGAGCTCTCTTCCCAACTCATCAGTGTTTCATCCCTCCTTCCATCCCCTCCTTTTTTTCCACACTGTCACAGTGAGTCGAGACTCAAGAAGAAGAGCTCTTAATACCCCGCACCCACCCTCTTTCCCTCCCCATCCCAACTGTGCGGCATTCCAGAGCACATTGTCATCGCCTGGAGCCTGGAATATCTCATTATGCCGCATGAGATTTATTAAAATAGATTATGGAAATGTTAATTAACTCATTAATTACATTATTTAAGCAGCAGTGACAGATAAGGCGGTGAGCGTTATTGGGGGGGGGGGTGTAAATGAAACATGAGGAAGGCATTGATGTGTTGTGTGTATCTAGTATGGTCTGGTGTAGGAGGCTGTAAAGGAGCTGATTGCTGAGGAGATGCACTCAACAGTCCAGTGAAGCTTCTTGCATCATTCCACCCTCTATATGTCTCCATTCTCACACCATATACTTTAAAATATTAATTGATCATTCCACAAATGGCCCTCACTTACCATATATACATTCATTCATTCATTCATTTTCTACACCGCTTTATCCTTATATACAGGGTTGCGGGGGCCTGGAGCCTATCCCAGGAAACTTAGGGCACAAGGCAGGGTACA
>JAOTQY010000015.1:15338746-15350386 GCA_026413445.1 Dolichallabes microphthalmus
AATAAAACAGCATTTTACTGGCAAAACTGCTGCCAGTAATTTACTGTAATTTTACATGAAAATGTTTTACAGTGTATGTCAAAGCATAAAAGGATCACAAATTAGATTTTGAAAAAAGACAAAGAAATAGAAAAAAATGGGCTAACATGGACACGACTACATAACATATCAAGTGAAAACAAAGAGGCAGATATAGGACTAATAAAGCCGAAACAAAAGTACACAAAGCTACATCAAAGGAAGGAGACCTTCAGTGGGACGAAATGAAGAGCCCTTCCTTTGAAAGGCAAAGCACTGGAGGAAATACTGCAATGTAAAATTTTAAATACTTAAAGCGCATACAGTAATTTAACTTAACTGAGTTATCTAGTCTCTGAAAGCAAGCCATGACACAGTACGGTTAGTGAGAGGTAACATCTTTAATTGCCCTTATCTGTTAGGAACAAGGTTTATTCTAACAGAGTTTCTAACAGGATGATCAAAAGCCCCAAGGGAGCCTATAGTTACTGGATATTCAGTGATAACAAGACACTAGCAATGTTAAACACAAGTTTAAAGACCAAAACAACACCTCTACTGTCTCACATATGGAGAAGTTGGAAACGAAGAAAGTGGGGATGCCCTATCAGTCAGGAACAGGATGAAAAACATACCTGTAACATTTTCCAAAAAGGTTCTAAGTGCTATGTGCAGAGCCAGGATTTTAATATCCCCTGCCTAGAGAAGAAAGCTGTGCTCTATTGTATTTCCCTCAATTAATAACCTTCTACAATAAATTAATAGGCATCTCTGCTTCCTAAAAGAAACTGAATAAGAATACACAGCATGAAAAGGTCAGGAGGAAGGCTGTTTTCGTGTTTTCTCTTAAATGCTTGTCTGTGAGCACTTTTCCAAAGGTTAAGATGTCATAAGCGGGGAAGGATGCTGTGCTAAGGAAGAGGGGTGGTGCGTGTGTGTCACAGTGATTGAGACACACTGTGACAACCGGCAGGAGGACACTGAAATGCCGGCATGACCACTACGTGGCAAAACTCTCTTTCGGGGGCACGCATGTACACGTACGCACACGCACATACACACTCACACACTAGATACTAGATATTGCAGAGCCAACACTGTTTACTAGAAAATCCAAGCTGCAGAGTGAAGACCAGAATTTTTTTAATGAATACAAAGCAATATGTTATATTTTATAAATATCATGGATTGATTTCCCCCCAAAATAAATAGCCTTTTTTTAATCACTTACCATCAAGGTTTACAGAGACTCTGCTTAGAGGTTCCATAGATTGCAACAAAACTGTAAAGACAAGGTTTTTACTTTCATGCACTCCCTAGTTGAGACCAATTATATACAGGAGTGATGTAGTTGAGCTTTAGGAACTGTCAAAGCAAAAAATTTTGAGAACATGCTGACAGTACTGACATTTCTACCTTGGGTTTCTCAGTGGTTTCCACTCTTTCTGCAGGTAAAGCGGTAGGTAGGATTCAAATAGAATGATCATAAAATGCCTTTTTTTTTTTAAAGGACACACGTTTCTATTACTGCAATGAAAGGGAACATAGACACAGTTCAATAAGACCCTAATGAGGTATATCTCATTAAATTGCTTTTTGGTCTGAAAGTTGCTTTAACTGAAATGGGCCACCATAGAGCAGTGGCGGTTTAATGGTTAAGGTTGTCGGTTACTGATCAGAAGGTGAAGAGTTCAAGCCCCAGCACTGCCATGCTTCCACTGGTGGGCCCTTGAGCAAAGCCCTTAACCCTATCTGCTCCTAGGGTGCCATATCATGGCTGACCCGACACGCTGACCCCAGCTACATAACAAGCTGGGATATGTGAAGAAAAGAATTTCACTGTGCTGCAGTGTATATGAGACAAATAAAGGCTTCTTATCTTATCTTAAACTGCAAATAATAGCACCTACTCCAACAAGAGAAGGAGCCAGGAGGAAGTACTCTAAAAAGGGTAGAAAACTTCAGGAGGGGGTTTGAGTCCTCAAAACTAGAGAGGAATACTGATCAATACTAAAATATCAGCGAATACTGTATATGGTATATCTTTTACATAGAACCCTCTCAGGCCCCATGCACTGCTTAGTTTGGCTCTCAACTGTAGTTATGGAGGACCACCTGCCCTACACATTTTAGTGTTTCCTCAGGTTTACAACACCCTATTTAACTAATCAGCTAATTAACAGCCATTCTTTAATTTAAGTGAGTGTGATAGAGTAGGGGAAACAGTCACATGTGCAGGACAGGTGGTCCTCCAGGATCGGAGTTGAGCACCATTGGCTTAGTTCACTGGTACAGTACTTTAATCAGTCCAGATCTGCTCTGCGGGTTTAGACCCACACTGAATTGTGAGTTAAACATAGGAGTTACAGGCAGAGGCAACAGCTCACTACCTCGTCACCTTATGGAGTACAGTAACAGTCCGGTGACCACATGCTGTTAAGTTTAAATTGACTTTCAATTGTGCCATTTTTAAGTTCATCTGAAAGAACCTAAATCAAAACTAAATTGTCTCTAGCTCAAAGTAGATTTTTCACATTTAACCATTTTTTTATTTTATTTTTTATTTAACCAACCCCATCACGTTTAAACCAGCACCTACATTTGCAGTCAGATAGAGACATCAGCTAATCCCAATGTTCACATGAACACAAAGAGTGGAAAACATATAAAAAAAACTTGCATGTAAATAACTCCCCTGCTATTAATTAGGAGAGGTAAAATAAGCTTTTTGCACACGCTACGATGGCTGTTAATTTGCATTGAACGTCTCTGGGGAACAACGCATCAGATAGTGCTCACTGCACTCCATCAAACAAACAATACATACAGAGCAAACAGAACTGTACGCTCCGAGGCCTGTGATATATGTTCCTTCAGAGTTCATTCTAATTAACTGTGCCTCTGAACAGTAACGCTGTACCAGAAACATGGGCTTATGGAGAGTATTGGGTCATTTACCCCCCTCTCAAAGACAAAACCTCGGTGGGGGGAAAGCAATTTAAATAGAAGCTCATGACAAATGAAATTAGATACATTTGCTATCAGAGCAAAGATTTATGTTATAACACTTTATTAGCAATCATTTGAAAACAATTAATGATACTTCTCATTTCTACATCCACACCTATGCTGTTTAAACAGCATAATTAATTAAGAGTGCAAGAACTTAGATCTGAGTGAACATAACACTGTTAGTGAAAGTGCTCATTAACAGAGCGCGCTAGGTGTTGAAAATGGAGAGCGCACGAAGCTATTTGCAAGCGTGAAGCAGCGAATCATGTGCGGAGTGCGGAGACGCTTCTGTGTGTGAGTGCATGTCCGTTCTGTGAGCTCGGCAGCGATACACACTCACACTTTGCTATTGCTGGCTCATGAGGCTACACTCTACCCATGAGTCAAGATCAATTTCGAGACATTCGGGTGGAAACAAGACAAATGTTCCCACTGCTTAAACAACTCCCTTTCTTCCAAAAACAAACACTGATCTCATTCAGCTTAAACATCCCCAAATCTTTTCAGTCTTTCGGCATGCCTCTTGTTTAATATAATTTAAGGCCTACTCTGCTATAGTTATACGATGCTATGTTACTATCATTCGTACCATGTCGAATAAACAAATTTAATACGTAATAGGGAGTTTTAAAAGAAGTGTTTTTAGTCTGAGTCAAATATCTTACTGCATCTCACTTTGATAACAGTATCTCATCTTTAAACACAAACATTTACTGTTAGTTGTACACTGCTAAATAAGTCGATGTTTCATTTAAGTTGAATTCAGCAACACCATGCTGTGCCTGATACACTCGTACCGGCAATACACTCACTACCATGTCAAGGTAAATGTTGCACTGGTCAGCCCTGATGCTACAGTGATCGGATTTTATTGAGGTATACAGGACGCAGAGGCAGCTGACAAACTGTGCACAGTAACGGATGTCAACAAAGAAGCCTGTGAGGTTAGTTACTCTACAATGCCAATTCAGTGAGGTTTCATATCATTAGATTCAGTTAAATTGAATGTAGAAACAGTCCAGATTTCCTATGGTAACATTTTCTTTAATATAATTAATATATTATTTACTCAGTGGTTCGAACTGTGGCCTCACACCTTCAGGGTCCGAGTTCGATTCGGATTCTGGCTTCTGAGTGCATGAAGTTTGCATGTTCCCCCTGTGCTTGGTGGGTTTCCTCTGGGTACATCCGGCTTCCTCACACAGTCCACCAACATGCAGATTAATCTAACTGGCGTTCCCAATTTGCCCGTAGTGAGAGAGTGTGTGTACAGCATGTCTGTGCCTTGCAATGGATTGGCACTCTATCCAGGATATACCCCGCTTCTTGCCCCAAGTCTCCTGTGACAGGTTCCAAACCTCCTGTGACCCTGAATACAGGATAAAGCCGTCTAGACGATGAGATGAGATGAGATATTATTTACTCATAAATCATATGTAAAACTCTGTAATCCACATTTTATTCTCTTATATAACCTATAAAAAGGAACGGTAATTAACACATGAGACTATGAATTTTAAATATAATATGCAATGCATTATCAAAACAGTTTCATATTTTGCTATCTTAACTTGTGCTTTTATTTCAAGAAAAACACAACAGATGAAGTCATAGAGATAATAGGTTGATCACAAATTATTACAGATTTAGTTTAAGTTAAAGAAGTAGAGCATATCCTTTAATGGGTGGGCATGTTTTCTTTACAGGGGAACACATATTAAAAAAGTGTTATTACATTAATTTGAGAACAAAACAATTGTACAATAATGAGAGAAAGCTCATATCTTGCCAACCTCAGACTCATGAACTACACAGAGGAAAGATAGATAATCTAAAGGAGAAACGCAGACAATCACCTTAAGTACCTGCATAAGCCAACCTTTACATTTTGTGCAAGTTTTGAATAACTTTTGAAATCTTTCTTAACCTGTAAACTTTGAAAATATTCCAAGGTGATTTTTGTCCTTCTGTACAGTACGTTTTGGCACTGGTTTGGGGTTGAATTTTTTCCTTGCTAAAAAATAAACACTAATGGATATCTGGTATTCTGAGCCAACAAATTTACATACACTGTAGGCTGAACACTGCCCTAATTGTATATGCAATTTAAAAACGAACAAAAGATATGAGAGTTGTTCAAGTCAAACCAGGATGTTTGATTGTGCAGAATAACAGAACAGTCTAAAAACTACCTTTATTTCTACATATAATCGCCTGCTATACTAAACTAATTATCCCAGATGGACTAAACCACTTTGGGCAGTGGTGGCTCAGAGGGCTAAGGCACTGAGTTACTGATCGGAAGATCGGTGGTTCAATCCCCAGCTCCACCAGGTTGTCACTGTTGGGCCCTTGAACAAGGCCGTTAACCCTATCTGCTCCAGGGGCGCTGTATCATGGCTGACCCTGCACTCTGACCCCAGTTACGCAGGATATGCAACGAAGGAATTTCACTGTGCTGTAATGTATATGTGACAAATAAAGGCTTAAGTTAACTTAAATGTTTGGAAATCACTGGAAAGTCAGGACTGTATGGGGGTTGTGGCAATAACTCCCAGCTGAGGTCCTGTAATGTGCAAGTGGTGCAGTGGACAGTATGAGGTCATGCAATGTCCTGCAAAAAAAAGAATGCCTTTAATGATCGAAACAACCAATTTTACCAAATGTTAAAGAAAGTTGGCTTGTATTGATGTACAGTACCCTTATTCAAGAGATATTTCATTACAAGTCCTAGTTTGAGTTGTACATCCCTTTAATTAATTTTGTTGTTTTTTATGAGGCAAACTCAATACAGTGCTACTGATTCAGAAGTTCTTATTAAATGACCTCAAAATGTGAGTGAAAACTTAACTCCGGCCTCCAGCAGGTCTGAAGCATTGAAACTGCAAAGACTGCCGGACACTTTGCGTGCATGTTTTAAACAGCCTTAGTACACCACTTGGCCTGAAAACTATGGTAGAGTATTATAGGATGAAGTCACTTCTAAACTGAGCCTGAAATGTAATGTGCTTTAACCCACACACACATCGTTTTCCCCCTTAAGGTAGCTCGGTATACAGATTTACAAGTCCTACTTGACCACAACATTGCACAACCATTTCTCTGCAGCTATTTAACATGTTGTTTAAACATAAACCAATTTCCTCCCGTAAAATTACAGCTCACTAATGTGAGCATGTTGAGACCTGGAACAACAGCAGATTAGCAGCGCAGCCATTATATTAATTACCAGCTCATAAGGTACATTCTTCACCCAAAGAAAACGTTTAATAGGAGCATTTTGCCTTGATTAAAAACAGCCCCATGTTTGTTTTCTCATAAACAATGAAACAAGTTGAGAGCAGTGAAGAAAAAAAAAATAATAATAATAATGTTCATGTCACATTTCAATGTCCCCTGTTATCAGAGAAGGACACCCCGGGGGTGATTTTGTATTTGTATCACTATTTCCGTAAGGATCAGCTTTCACGTTGAACTTGCTGTAGGACTAAGGGGAAGTCGAGCAACATTCTGTCGAGCAACTCCATCACGAACATAGCAAACAGTTGATCATGTTTACGCTGGGAATTTAATGCATTATTTACAAGTCGGAGCCTAATAAAAGCAGGCTGCTCATTTGCTAATGATGCAGAGCACCCAGAGTGTTATTCCAATTACTTATATTGCAAAAGACTCAAAACCAACAGGGGAGATAACGTGCGTGTTTGTGTGTGTGTGTGTGTGTGTGTGTGTGTGTTTGTGTGTGAGTCCAATTTCAGTTTCATTGAAATGATTCAGAGATTACTTCATTTCTTTGCACAGATATGGGTTTCTGTGGAACACTAAACTGCATAATAGGACTTGTAACTCGGAGTTTGTCATTACACAAGGCCACCCTGAACATGCACATACACACTAAAATTGAGAATCAGGAAAAGTCTATCTTCTTGCAAGACTATCTACTCACATCTTATTTCAAATCATTATACATTGCGAGAGTAATCTGGTGTGTGTGTGTGTGTGTGTGTGTGTGTGTGTGTGTGTAATGAATGCATTTATGTATCCATTCTCAGAGGAAACCAACAGACCAGATAATTTTTTCAAATCAACTGCTGACAGGAAAAAATAATTCACACAATATATTAAACTTCTACTGCTCACATATATTCCACACATTGATGAGGAAGATTGTAAAAAAGCTAATCATAGCTTTGATCAGAGCTTTTGATTACATGTGTGTATGTACTGTATGTAGTGTGTTAGTTCTGACCGAGCAGTTTCTCATGATCTTCAACAATCTTTGAAATTGTTGTCTTCTGTTTAGCAAAACTAAAAAAAAAAAAAAATTCTTGTTCCAATTTACTGTCAGTTCTTCATTTAAAACCATTCCAACTGATCTGTTTACATGGACACTGACCTGATGTGAGTTTACACGCACAAAGCAATAAATACGAATATAACGTTACTGAGTGGTGGTTCTAAAGCATCTTTTCTGTTAAATCCTGCCTTCTTCATTATGAATGATTACAAGAATTCAGTCAGTGTTATTGGTTAGAAACTTACTTTACAATGAAGTGGTAGGCCAATCTGTACCCCTTTCTGGAAATTCATTACATCACCTAATGAAACCCCCACATTGGGCAATCATGTGCAGAAAGACAATATTTATTATTTATATTTATTCCAACATGAGAGAAACCAGATCTGATCAAGTGTTTACATTGTTATCATTCTGACTAATTGGGTCAGATTGGCTCAGACCGTTCCGATTGCAGTGGTTTATATGATGCATTTTTATTCAGAATGTGCGATTATACCCATTATTAATGGAACAGTGCGGTTCATATAAACACACCTAGTGACTCACTGCTTAAACACAACCACGGGTTTGCTATATTTTTATTAAAAGATGACTGATGCTAAATTGCAAGTACAACTGCAGGCTGATTTATACTTTGTGGAAGGTGCAGTTATTGGGTTTTGTAAACAACAACAACAACAACATTATTTTCACAAAATTTACACCAAAACAATATACTCATACAGCATGTGCAAAAATATATATATACAGTCTAACTTTTTTTTTTTCCATCTTGTGACTGCTGTTCTGCTTTGGTCTTGATAAATGAAACTTTTGCCATGATTTTACCGTAGTTCCAGTTCCACTTCAGTTTCTTCTCTCTGCTGACTAATGGTTATTACACAGAACCTATTTTGTGGTTATTTGAACCATCTTTCCAAAAGAAAGGAAATTTCTGAGCTTTGTATAAGACCTGACACACTCATGAGAACTTCTATCTCACTCAGAGCATTCAGCCGGTTAACTGCCTAATATGGGAATCTTAATATAGCCCTTGTCCCCTCATTACCTCAGCACAATTCTCATTAAACAGAGTGTCCATGCATGGCCACATGGGAAAAGTACTAGAGGAGACATATTTAACTTTTTTTTTCTTTTTCTAAAGGGTAATACAGTTCCTGAAGTGAGCAGATAAAGTGACTTAAAATTTTTACATTCTGTTACACACTGCCCATTTTCCCTACACTGGGATTAAGAAGTGTTTTTTTTTTAATAGATGAACACCTTCGGGATGAATTGGAACATTGATTATGCACTAGTCCTTCTCACCTGGCATTGATGACAAACCTCACTAATGGCTGAATGGGCACAAATACCAACAGCCAGTGGAAGGCCTTCCCAGAATAATAGAGGTTATTATATCAGCAAAGTGGCGACTAAACCTGCATGTTCTAAAAGCATGATACCAAAACATGGTATTAGTGCTAAAACGTCTCATCTAGGGAAAAAAAAAAAAGTCAATTTTCAGATACTCAACTCAACTTTATTTGTATAGCACTTTAACAAACAAGACTGTCCCAAAGTGCTTCACATAATAAATAAAACAACATAGTAATCTAATAAAATAAAAGAAAAGAAAAATAAAAACAAGATAATAAAAATAAATAAAACATATTATAAAAAAAATAAAAGAGTAACATAATTAAAATCACATCAGATGCATATAAGATAAGATCATATAACACCATTTTTCATTATACTTAATACTTTTTATCTCCCAATCGATGTCAATTTTTTTTGTAAATATGCATACACATTTATATTTATATCAGAGGAAAAGAAACACATGTGCTAAATACTATTTCATGCCTTTTTATGTAGTATCCATAACATTTTTTAATTGACATTTTCAATGATCTTTATTGTCTTTCTTGATGAAACTTGGCCAATTAAGATTTCACATGAAAAGACATAAAAAGTTTATTATTATAAAATGCAAAATGTTAAGATATTACAACATGGTTACAGACACTACATATGTATATTTTTTTATGTTTTTTTTTTTTAAGTTTCTGTTTGAATTGACTGAATATATATATATATTGAATATATACTGAATATAATGCTGAATAATTGCCTTTTCTTGGGCATATATAAAATAATTTCTCCAAAACAGCTGAAATTAGCAACTTAAAACTTTTACAGAAGCAAGATTAGTCACTTCCATGTTGCATAAAGAAGTAGCTTCTTTGGCACACACAGATCCTGTATTATATTTATAAAATCAGCACCAACACCATATTTTGACCAATATGTGAGTGTGAATGGTCAGGTGTCCACACAGCTTTTGGTCATATTGTGTCTATATAGTATATGTGGTTTAGCAAGAAAACAGCAGTTTCATTTATAATGTTCCTTTTAATTTCCCCTCTGGCTGAATAGTGATTTCAAATGTATACTTGATTGTCTGATATCGAGCACCGCAGAACCATTGCTCCACACTACACACCTCATAATATCCTAATGATGACATCTCAATCATGTAGTAGGTTAAATTCCTATTTCAAATGCCACATTACACTGGGAAACACAGCAGAAATTGTTATGCATGGAAATGGTGCTCCACAATCGCAGGGGTTGAAAGGGGGGGGGGGGGATCAATGCAGCTTTTAATTTTACCCCTCATTGATCATGTCAATAGCACGCACACCTTTCACAAGTGGCAGAAATAGCGACTCATATTTCTGTTGGCGATGTGGCTGTAATGACTTGTCTGTGAGTGTGACGTGTATTCCTGGAAGGAAAATTAATGTCTGTTCCCCTTTGGAGAGAGAAGTATTGCATAAATATGAAGCAAAGACATTTGATGCTTTTGAAATCATAATCATGCTCACACTCATACGCCCCCCACCACCTCTGCCCCTCCCTCTCTCTCACTCACACACACACACAAACACACACAGGGTTAACGGGTGTATATTTCAAAGTGCTTTCGTTTCCTTGTGGTTGGCTCATTGCTTTGGTGATTACAATGGCGAAAGCAACGAGGTAAACTGAGCCTTTGAGAGGAAAGGGTGTTTATTGAAATCTAATGAAATTTAGCTTAACTTAATCAAACTCTAGCAAATACTTCACACAGCAGGGGTCTGTAATGAATACAGAGCGCAAACACACATACACACACACACACACACACAAACGCACACACAGACACGCACACACAGACACATGGTCAAGAAATTTTTTTTTGAAATGCTGTGTAAAAAGCCTAGTTTCCCCCCCCCCCTCTCTCTCTCTCTTTCTGTCTCTCTCGCTCACACACACACACACACACACATCGTATGCCTTATGTCTTATGTGAGGACCTGCGCTTCACATATTCATTAATGCCGCTAATTAATGCTATGTCTAAAAAAAGTGACGTTTTTTCTTTCCTTTTAAGTTACAGCTTTTTGTCTATTCGTCATATTCATGTTTATATTCACTCACATCCATCTGCTGACTGACGGGTCAACCAATTACGGTGCAAACATGACAGGATGATCACTACAATACTGTGCTTCACAATAGCTAGTTTGTCGTTAATGCAGCTCATTAGAAAACATAATACTCAACCAAATTAGACGTGCTCACTAGTGAACATGGATATTGGTTGTAATTACTCAAACTGGGTAGGCAAACCTGGCATCCGTTTTTTCAATTGTGCAACAATGTAATACTTTTTTTTTCATTCCTTGTTTACAATCATACTGCTGTTTTCACAAGTCTTATAATATTTCTTGTGCTATACACTGTATACTTTTTATATTCAGTGTAAAGTTGATCTTTTTTTAGGTCGTAGTCAGATTTTACTGTACATCATACTGTACATGCATGATTATGTGTGTAACAAATAAAAATTTAATTTGTAAACTAGTTTGCTTAGGAGGTAGCTAATCAGCGAATCAGTGTAAGGTAACTAACTAACTGGCTCGCACTTTTAGGGTATGGGTTCAATTTCCACCTTGGGGTCTGTGTGCATGTTTTCCCTTTGCTTGGTACGTTTCCTGTGGGTATGCTGGTTTCCTCCCACAATCCAAAGAAGTGCAGATTAGGCTAAATGGGGTTTCCAAATTGGAACATTAAACTGCACATTCATGCAATTTAATGCTTAGGTTAGGTTTAGGTGAAATGCTACAAAAAAATGACATTGCATTATGGGAACCAATATGTCATGTCATACAATATTCAAAAATAATAATTATATGATTAGGTGCGGCGGCACGGTGGTGTAGTGGTTAGCACTGTCGCCTTGCACCTCCAGGGTCTGGGTTCGATTCCCCGGCCAGGCT
>JAOTQY010000015.1:15419065-15430706 GCA_026413445.1 Dolichallabes microphthalmus
TCAAACTTCCCCATAACTACGATGTAGAAACAGTGTGACTTGGGACTGTGAAGTAACCCGAAAGGAGGTAATATATATACACACACACACACACACAGATTCTTCTTCCTGTGAGTTTCTCCACCTGGCCCTGAGGTCAGAGGTCAGCGCCAGTATTTTGTAAAAATGTTTCAGTCAGAAATGCCTCATCCTGCTCTCACCTGTGCCGTCCTTTTATCCACAGTTGTCAAAACACACGGCAATAAAGCCTTACACAACTCTGCAGGTTTTCTGTAAACATGTGCAGCACTGGGACATGCCTGAACTGTGCGCACACATGTGCTTGTGCATGTGTGTCAGTGTTTAGGATAAAGAGCCGCTTCCACAGCTGAACACCTGGCTCTTTGTGTTTCTGTACGTGTGTGTATGTGTGTCTGCATAAGGGAAAAGTGGAGGGTGATGACGGTGATGACACACACACACACACACACACACACACACACACACACACACACACTAATACGCACACTACTGGACCACTAGACAAAGAGGAAGGAGCTCTAAGAGAGTGTATGCGTGGTTGTATGTGACAGCGCTCTCTTTATTAACTCTGCCATCATCTTGTCTGCAATCAAAAAGTGCTCCAGATTGGTACCTACATCCAATTTCTTTATTCGTTTCCAGGCCTACAAACCAGCAAGAGAACCAGTTGTGGCTGTTATTAATTCTCCATCGGTTTCAATCTGAATGCCTGAGAGCCAATTAAAGGCGCGTCTGATTGAGTGCGCCACAGGACCTTCACAAGGCCAAGCTCAAATGAGCTGAGCCTGGCGTACAGACATGGAGAGAGTGGAGGGGGAGGGCAGAGGGGTTAAAGAAATGGAGTTAAATTAGCTTTAGCCAAACGCCAGGCTGCAATTGCTTGACTATTGATGTAAATTAAAACTGCTGTTTTAACATATTAATTCTGACCAACTGCTTCATGGAGGTGATTCTGTTGCTGACCTCACATCTCCCTTAAGCTGGACCTGGTCCATACCAATGTGACTGTCCAAGTATGTTAAGTAGCCCAGTAGGCTCATTTACCAATAAAAGAGACTGGAGATGTAACAAAATATGAATATATTATTTGGATTGAACATATATAAACGTTGTACATGGATATAAATACAGATATGCAAATGAGGACTCAGATATGAAGTTCACAAGACTCAAAAAACCCAACAAAGCATAATGTATTTACAATGTCTTTAATAATTGCCTGGCCAGGTTTGTGGTAGATAATAGCATTGTGTTTTCATTCGCTCACCCATCATCTATACCACTTTATTCTGAATACAGGGTTGTGGGATCCTGGAGCCTATCCGCATGAGGTGGGGTACAGCCTGGACAGGGTGCCAATCCATCGCAGGGCACACACACACAAACTCTGGGCAATTTCAGAATGCCAATTAGCCTAATCTACATGACTTTAGACTGTGGGAGGGAACTAGATTGCATTGTGTTATGTCCCTAACAAATAAACATGGATTAGAAGTTTGTTATCTTATTAAATTTATGTGTACAGGGCTATAGAGACATACACTTGTAAATGGATACTTCTATTAATGACAAAGTAATGAATGAAAAACAAGAGAAATAAATGAAATAGTTTATATACAGTATATATATTGTAAATGTGGATCAAAGCCATTCAAGCAACATACAGTACAAAGAGATCCTATTTATATGTCATCATCTCCTGAAAAATCATCTCCTACGCTACATGTGAAAGTTGTGAGGAAGACAGACTATCAAGACAACACCCACTTTCAGTGCAGCGGTGAGTCTAGTAGCTGCTCTTTCAAATAAACCACCTTTCATTTGGAATCAAGCCATGATTAATATGTTTTATTTCCCAGAGTGCTTGATAGAGAGGAGCAAATACAGGCCTGTTCACTTCAAGGAGGCACTTGAGAGATGGGAGGGAGAAAGGCTTTGAGAGGGTGTTAGTGGATTAAGAAAAAGGGAGAAAACCCCTTAAAGTGGAGTCAAAGATTTATGGTTTGAGTGTTGAGGATGGATGCCAGCATCCTCTCTGAAGAGGTGGCAGTTCGTAGAAGAAAGTTACCCTATCAGTATGGAGTATTCGTTTGTTTACACTTTTCTCCTCCGGAGAGATCCTAAGAGGACATTTTTCTTCGTCAGATAAATACTTGAAAATAAATAAATAAATAAATAAATATGCAGGTTTACTGTACATACATACAGTATTGATGCACCAGCTATCTTTTGGAAGTTCTATGATCTGATATGCCTAATAAGCAGAATCACATTTTGGTTGAAAACAGAGTCATTTTGTAAAGGTAACATAGATAGGCTAAGCTCTACTGGTTTAAAGTAAAGTGTTACCAGTTATTACAGTTCAGGAGCCAAAAAAAAAACAGAGCAAATTTAATTGGTTATCTAATTGGTCCATATTATCAGACTTATTATTGTTATTATAATCTTGTTGTTAGAATTCTGGAATTGACCAATTGGGCAACCACATGCAATTCATTATCATTTTATTATTCCTGTATCTCTAGATTATGCAACAGAACAAAAGATCTGGACTTTCCCACATTACTCCAGAGCTTTTCAACCCTGCTCTGTTCTTACATCCTGCAGTGTTGAGGCACAAAACATACACATGCTACATGCTAGTTATGTGAACACACATCTGACTTTTATTTCTCTCATCACGAATTTCAAGACTAGATAAATTATGAATTCATTAGCTATCTCACCAGGCAAATAAAATGTCCATTGTGCTCCATAGTCTCATGCTTTTCTTGCCCAGAAAGCTAATTGAAACCCTAAAGCTTGGAACTGTTGCAACGTAAAAATATAAGCACAACAAAATGTTGCTTTTATGTCACATGGTTTGTACTGTGTTCCGCATATGCTTTTGTTTATTATGTACTATTCTTTTTGGTTTCTGTTCTAGTCCTGTCTTCACCTCTATCCTCTCATTGGCTTGTTACTCACTATGCTCATCTGTTGTGTGTTTGGTTCATGAATAGTTTGCTTACAGTATATACTCTGTCTGTCACTGTTCATCAAATGTTCCACATGCTAACAAGCCATTGTTTCTAGGTCATTATCCTCATTGGTTTAAATGGTAACTGTTTATATCTTTATACAGTGGTACGTCGTCATAAGATTGCTCCACTTTTTCGCCGTAAAAACTGAAATCTTGTAAACAATTTGCCTTAAAAGCATTTTCGGCATACAAGCGAACGAACCGAGCCGAACCAAACGCAGACTAAATCATGCGTACATCCGGGGCTGTTCAAAGCGTGTTTGTGTCAGTGGAAAGCCAAGCAAAGTGAGTTTTTTGCACTTTTTTGCAAGATTTAGTGAAGACATAGCACCATCGGTCCCAAGAATGCTAGCAAGGAAGGTATCAAGAAGAAAAAGGGAGCCACTTTTAGTTTGGTTTTTAAAGCAGCCCATGCTAAGAGGAACCATAAATTAAGGTTAAGTGTGTGTCTATTTATTTCATATTTTACTTGATTGACATGTATTTTCTAAATGTTTTGATTGTTTTTGCATGCAAAAATTTCTTGCTGCCTCCCTGTGCTACATGATAGAAAGTAAAAAGTATAGATGCACAGGACAGTATGTTCATTATCCTATTCTAACAACGTGTATACTGTGTATCATGTCTGTGCTCTCAACAGAAAGTCAGTATGTTGTTGGTTAACGTAGGTGTTCTGTCTGCACGTCACTTGCTATGCATAACCATGAGGTGTTGCTTAAAGCAGGAGGCTTATATAACACTATAATGGTGGATTTTGTTTTTGCTCTCACCTACTGTACAAGTTCCTGATTCTGGAAATATTATCTGTCATCCCATACATGCTAATTAGCTTACTGGGGGAAAAAAACAACAACAACAACAGATCACACCTCGGCCAATGTGTGTAGTGCAGCAGATGATAGGGATACAGAACAAGTAGCATGTTATGCTGAAACATAAATGCCACAGTTTTATTTGGTAACGGTATAGGAAAAAAAAAGAAGATTTTTTTCATTTAAACCTGACCTGTCCACTTGTGAATTACCCAGCATTCTTACAGTATGTCACCAGACCTTCTCAGACGAGGAGAGAAACAGAACAGGTTATGAGTAAGAAGCTTGAAACAACATGAGTACAGGATAGAACTTCGGCTCCCATGAGCATACATTACCCAGCATTCTTAGGTCGCCTCACCCCTTCAGACTGGTAGAGTATCATCTATCACAACAGCACCTCCTATCACGAGTCCTTGTGTCCTTTCTCAGCCTCTGCTAGTTAAGGCATAAGGCAACGGCCAGCCTCTGCTCTCCTTTCTCTTCTAATTACACCCCACTGGATTCAGAGAGCAAGAGCAAGCCTGCTGCTATTTGTGGTAATTAGTGCACAATGTGTGCTGTCGACATGCAAAAAAAAAAAAAAAACTCCCGCCTTTCTGCTCCAGGGGCGAACACAACAACAAGCACCTTGCAGCAGCCACAAGAACGTTAGCTCTCTCTCTCTCTCTTTCTCTCTCTCTCTCTCAGCCACTCGTGTCAAACCCTGGTCCCTCCGAACAAAATCTTAATAATTAACTGGCAATTTTTTTTACATGATTGCTTGTGACACACCTACTCTGGTAATTATTGCTTTGAGGCCATGTGCTGATGAAATTAATGCATTCGTTGCCCTAACAAATTAGCATAACTCATGCAAATGGCCCACATTTTGACGCCACTTGTTAAGACCAGAGGGGAAAAAAAGGAAAAAACAAAAAACAAAAACAAAAAAAAAAAACAGCAGCAACAACAAGAAAAACTGGCATTAATAAAATGCACATACTTTTTTTTTTCTCACTAAAATGATAACGGCTGAAGGCTCTTAATTTTAACCACCGGCGAGCAGAGCATAGAGCTGTATTGCTTTATAGCTTAGTACTGCATGATTATCATTATCATCATAGCCGTCATAGCTGATCTACAAGTGCATCGTTCTGAGAGTGAATATTAAATGGGCACCATAATGCAGACATTAAAAGGTTATTACGCTGATGCATTAGTTGATGTTGAGTGCTGCTGAAACATCATCAGTTTGATGAGGGCACGAACTGCCTCCTGCATGACTGCAGTGCTGTACATCAGAAGAAAAAAAAAAACTACACACTGAATGCTTTTAACAATTCACCTTTTTCCCTAACTGGACATAAGTGTTCATAAGTGTCCATATCTATAGTTAGAATAAAATTTTAAAGTCTGAAAGTGCCATAATTCTAGTTATCAGAAACTAATACTAATTTTGAACTTTTACTTTTTGCATCGGAAGCTGTTTCAGAAATCCTTGTAGGAAAGTTTAATCCAGCTGAATATCCTATTCACACACGGCTTGCTTCATCGTCTCTGTCGTTCCTTTTATAATCAAACAAACCATTTAAAAAGCAAGCAAACAAAACAGCAATCAGCATGCCTTTATATTACAAGGACATTAATACCATACTATGTTCTCCACAAACTCCTCAATTCAATAAATTCTAAGGAATACATTTGCCTTTTGAACATACTGTAGCATTTTATTATTAACTTATTAAATAAACATTTTATTAAAAAATAGAATTTTTCGAATACTGTATTTTGCTCACCATCGTTAGGAATGTTGACAATGTATGTTTAGAAACACACACACACACACACACACACATTAATACACTGACGTACAGTATATACTGTACTGTAAACTAGTATTTGCTCTTCTGACAATAAAGTATACTTATCTTCCTACCTACCTACTGTGTATACACATCTGCATTATACTGCTGCATCAGAAAACTCCAAACTTACATATTTTTAAATGTCAATGAACATTTCTATCTATAATTTTGGTAATTAACATAAATAGTAAATTGAAAGTAATAATAATAATAAAATCTGTTTAAAAAGTATGGAAGAGAAATATTCTATACTGTACGCTCTATAACTGGCATGGTGGCGTTGTGGGTAGCACTCCAGGGTGAAGGGTTTGAGTCGTGCCCTAGGTTTGTGTGCGTGGAGTTTCCTCCAGATACTCTTGTTTCCTTCAGCATTTCAAAGACATGCAGATTAGGCAAATTCCCCATAGTGTGTGAGTGAGTGAGTGAGTGAGTCTGTGCTTGTGTTCCTAGCGATACATTGGCACCAAATCCAGGGTGTACCCTGCCTAGTGGCCCAAGTCCCCTGGAACAGTCTCCTGGCCCCCAGTGTACGCAGGATATAGAGAATAAGTGAGTGAGAGTGAGTGTATACTCTGTTTTAGTTCAGAAGTCGCATGCACAGCAGTCATCATCTTCCATTAATTTTTTAATTATACTGTACTACCTACATTAAAATGTTCAATGTATCTACACAACATTTGTGATATTTTTTTTTAAACCTGGTTGCGTGTATGGATACTCATAGGTTGTAGTAGAGTTTACATTAGAGTTGCGCTTGATGATATATATCTTGGGCTGCCAACTTGGGGCGGCATCCGAGGTTAATGAAGACAAAGAGCTGGCCGACTCCTAATACACTTTAGATCAGGCTGTAATGATATGTATGTCTACAAGCGTGTGACAAGTTAGTACTGTATAAGTATTATGAGGTAGTGCGTGCGTGCGTTACTGTTACATGGCATACACCCTCCCATTTTTTCTTTATATGAAATTGTATCTGTTACAATTGTATCTGGTAATTTAGTTACAGTAACAACGTCTTTTAATTAGAAAAATGCAGAACCATTACTTTGTCCTGGACAGTGTCATGGTGGATCTAAAGCTTATCCTAGGAACACATCTTAAATAATCTGCCCATTTTAACTTAATTGACTGGCAACGCTAATGTGACTGAAGGCAACCAAATGAGAAATCAATTAATTTCAATGTTTACACAGGCTGAAAACAAATGCATTTCATTTTCTGGGCTGCTGCTGCAGTTAGCTTTGCCTACTCACAGAAATGTGCTTGTTAACCAACAAGCTTGATAACTGTTGTTCCTGCTACATGGCCATAGGTGTCAGTTTCTGTTCTGTTCATTTCAGCTGAAAGTTAGCCTGGTTACCATTTTTGAAATAATAGGATGTGCTGGATCAGGTGCAATTTTATAAGGTGCAGAATAAAGAAACATTGATCTGTACTGTACTTTCACATTGAAGGAGCTTCCTGTAAACTTGGTGTCCAAGTCTTCCCTTTTCATCTTCTCCTGACAACCTTTCATATTTGAAATCTGATGTTCTATTAATGGAAATGTGTTGTTTGTCATGTCTGGTGAGGATGTTGTTAAGAAAATAATAAAAAGTGTTAAAAAATATGGGTGGAATTTTTTCCACAAACAAGCCGAGCGATGCACACGGTAAAATTTCCAAGTGTGGTTATATACTAACTATAAGCACTGGCAATCACTAACATTTTAGCAAGTGATATATTCTTGAATCTAGCCAAACATATCGATAATTTCTTAAAATAAGTTAACAACACACCAGCTATAACATTTATACCATGCAGAAGGCCCGGGTTCAATTCCCAGACAATGCCCAAACCTCAGACACTGGATGCTGGCAGTGCAGTATCAAACTGTTGGTCTGCTATGGCGACTCTTCAACGGGAGCAACTGAAATACTAACAACGAGTAAATTCCTAGTGAAATGTTATTAAAATTGCATGTGGAAATGTTTTGTCCTATTGGCAGAGACTTTCTTCCAAGGGTAACCCTAACCCTCACCCTAATGTTATTTTCCCCACATATTGCTAACCTTACTTGCTCTTGCCGATTTCTTTACTTCCTCACAACATCAGAATAATCCACCCATTTCTTTCTACACAGGCTACACAGGTACTTGTTCACTCCCTTGACTGGACTTCAGCAATTCACTCCTGGTAGGCCTGGGTTTATCTTTGCCTCTCCAGTCTGAATATTCTATTCTTGGAGTAAAAAGACAACCTTGGAACTGCACAACCTTAATAGAAAGACCAAAAAATTGTCTTAACCATGTGTAAAACTTATGTGCAGTATACAGTATATTTACATTTGACTTTTGGAATTTTGGTCATCAACTCTAAATACAGCCCAAATTGCTTACTGTTCTGTCTTACATGTGGGGTAACACACCACAAGGATCGACAAAAGTGATACAGCTGCACAATAAAGCTATAAATCCAAACACAACCTGTTGATGCACTGATTACCAAATGGAAATTTCAAGACACCTAAAATGTGCAGAAATTCAAGCTGATAAAACAATGTGTAAATTCTTAGAGCCAGTGACGGACACATTTTGAGACCATACAGTAGATATAGAAAATGGTAATAGTAGTGAGTGGGGGTTGGGGGTGTGTCCCCTGTAAAAAAAAAAAAAAAAAGTGTACGATGCTACTGGTTGAAGACACTTTATACTGTGTGTGTGTGTGTGTGTGTGTGTTCACTCAAGAGTAAGGTGAAGGGAAGAGTGCTGCTCACTTTGCTCGAAATTGTTTTGCACGCTCAGTGTCCCCGGCCTGCCTCGCTCAGCTGCCCCAAAGGCTCGGCAAGGCAACAAAAGCTGAAAATGACTCCCATTTAAAGGGTATTGGGTTGCATTACCCTGGTCAGGTGGGAGAGTCTGCAAGCCATTATGGAGGGTTGTTGAGGCCACTTGGTGCTGCAAGGCGCAAAATAAGACAAAAATGAAAAAAGAGAGACAGAGAGCGAGAGAGAGAGAGAGAGAGACAGAGAGACAGAGAGGTAGGGCAATAAAGAGAGAGAGAATCCCATGATCAGTCATGCTGGTGATATTACATTCTGTGGCTCTTGAAATATGAGAAGACATATCTTAATATTTAGATATATCATTTAGTTGAGCCAAGTTTAACACAAAAACAACACAAAAGAAACTCTAGTACCCCTGGGTTACAGAGCCTAAATGGAGCCATTATTTGTTTTGGCACGATAATCATCAGATGGCTGCTAATGCACGCTAACGTTAAGTGGGCACATAATCTATTGCAAAATCTATATTGAAGTGTAGTCAGGCCAGACACGACAGAGAGCGGTGGCCTTCTAAATGCTATTTTCAATATAATACAGCACTGTTGCTTTTAGGGTTAGGTATCTTCGAAAGAAAAACAGACATGTTAAAAATTGAGGAGTCTCTATGTCACTCAGTAATGACAAAAGCCCAAGGGATGAGAGATTGTAGAGGACATATGGGCTATAATGAAATAAGTCTTCTTTTTCATATTGTTCCAATAGACAGACAGTCCAGATGAAGGAGTTAAGAGCTGGCAGGTGCAATAAGTGTAGAGTGGACTTTGTTTTCCAAATTCATAAGAAGGCATTTTCATGCTTTATGTCTTGTTTTCTGTTTTAATGTTTTGCAGTTTTCATTTCTTTGTCCACTGTTGTGGCAGAGCTACAGACCCAACCTTGAGTGTCTGGTTTCCCTGGGATTTGATCCACAATGCATGATGTGTGTCTGCTTGCTCTTTATGAACTACAGTGTGCCTGTCAATGGTGGAGCGTTTGTATGCTCATTCTGAGTGGTTTCAGAACTGTTCTGCAATCACTTTGCACATGTACAGCTTTGCCTTCAGAGTGTGGGCATAGGGCGTAGCAGCATCGGCTGCTAGTGGTATGGTAAAGTCAGTGGTGCTGTAAGCACAACCCAATTTTTGTGGGCTTTGTGGGTTTTTTTTTTGTGTCTCTGTTATGTGGCTTTGAATGTGAGAAAGACTACATAACTTACGCACATCATTATTCTTGTATTATTTAAGGGTATTTCGCACTCTTATGATGCTCATAAGGGGTAATGACATAAAGTACTTCCTAAAGCAGCACAGTGGCATAGTGGTTAACACTGTGGGGTTCGATTCCCACCTTTGGATCTGTGTGTGTGTGGAGTTTGCATGTCCTTCATGTGTAGTGAGATCCCTTCAGGTACTTTGGTTTCCTCCCATAGTCCAAAGACTGTAGGAGTGTGTGTGCTTGAACCCGGTGATGAATTATTCATTCCCCGATTATTTAATTCTAGCTACTTTGTTAGTAGGACTATTTTGTCAATGAAAAGAAAACTGCTAATTGTTAATTGTGAGACTGGTTGACATTCACCTTGTGTTTATGCTTTCATGTGTGTCAGTACTGTGGAGAGAAATCAACTAACTGGGTTGTGTACTGTATGGCAACTTATCCCCTACTAATTCCAAAATCCCCTACTAATTAACCAATACTTAATTATACAACACAGAAACAATATCTGAGCATCTGAAGCGATTCCTGTCTTGTTAAGAGTGTATGCTGTGGTGCACCAGGCTTTCCATCCAGTCTTTAAACTTACACAAGCACTTCCTCAACAACAGGGTAACATACTGTACTTAACTGACAGCAAAGGGCAAAGGACCAGAACAGGCAGCTTATCTTAAAATATATACTCTTGAAGACATGTCCATGTCCATTTCCAAGAGAAATTGAAATGTTAAAAGCAGCCAGCTTACAAGCTGTCCAACAAATACTTTATTAAATATAATGAGAAAAGGAGAAAGTAATCATAGGGTCTCACCGGGTTACATTGGGTGCATTAATGAGGTTACACATGTCTAATATAATAAGAATAACTGTTTTTGATGATTGTACATACAGGTAGGAACTTATGTATGTAACTGTTGTAGGTGTACCAGCAAGTTAAAATATTAATATAAGAGAGAATGAGGGAACATGATCATATCAGTGCAATGCAATCAGGTGGACAACACAATGTATAAGCCCTTATTTATAGTGATGTCACAAAAGTGATGATCCCACTTTAATCTCAGTTAGACTGTCCAATAACTGTTCTGTGTATACAGTATAAGTTATATGTGTATAATTCTATTCGTCAGTTTATGTATACATATGCATCGTTTTTAGAATATGACTATATACAGTATAATCAGGGAAGGACTTTATATTCATCCTGTATTTTCATAAACCACGTAAGTTCATTCAAATTTGTTTTGATTCTCATATGATACGGCTTTACATATGGGTTTTCAGCTCATACAAGGTTAGGTGAAGGTTAGAATCCATTTATCTCTGCTAAAGCACCTCAGAATGAGAATTGAAACATCTTTAAACACGTCATAGACAAATTGAGTTTTATGATTCAAAGGGACTTTGACTCATGCAGTTTTTCTGCTTTTAAAGTTGTAAAAGAAAATACAGTACACACAAAAAAATCCACTTCTCTAAACGCAAAGCACAACACAACATAACGGTAAACATCCTTGTGCATCTCATCCTCTAGTCAGTTAACATAAAAGGAAACCTTCTTCCTGTAAAAAAAAATAAAAATACTCTTTGAGATTCTAATGTAGTCACTACTGTTTACTGCGTTTCGCTGGAACGTTAGCATGAATACACTCCTGAAATCATAAAAAGTAGGACGCTGTACCCCACACACATGCTGTAGCAAAGTGCTGACCTCCTGTGTGTCGCCACATCAACATCTGTCATTTCCCACAAATGAGTTCCTGCAGTGCCGCGTGATACGGCCTCATGGAATTAGCATCATGGAGGTATTGGGGGACTGAGTGCTAAATTTCAGCTCACACACTGAATATGCATTGGGAAATTACATCGCTCACCTCCCATGCCAAATATTATGATCATCTACCCCCCCCCCCAAGCC
>JAOTQY010000015.1:15634699-15645011 GCA_026413445.1 Dolichallabes microphthalmus
TAATTATGTGTGTGTGTGTCACTGGGCCAGCCTGTCAGCCTACTGGGGTTCAACAACAATAATACGTAGTGGAAAATACGTAGAAGTGTGATGTGTTTGTTAATATAAAGAGAGAAAGAGAAGCCACGTTTGTGTTACCAGAGGCCAGGGCTTCTACTAAAACCTCTGTAATGTAAGTAAACGTGTTTGATATCTCTCCACATCTGCCCAGTGTGTGTGTGTGTGTGTGTGTGTGTGTGGGTAAACTATCCCAGCTCATAAATGTGCACATTGTGCTTACACACAATAGATGCCCTAAAAGAGAATGTCAAGGACAAGGTTTTAAGTCTTCTTTTAAAACCTATTGTTTGAAATGATACATCCACAGCAGAGCATTATATCCTGTAGGTGATTCAGAGACACATTGTCTTCTTACTTTTGTTTTTTTGTTTTTTTTCCCCCTTTCCACCACCCATGTGCGAGAACAGACTCATTTCCTGCCAGGAAAGGGACCGACAGGAGAATAAAGAAGTGTAAAGCTTTCCAGATCCTTGATGCTCGAGCTTGGTGTATTCTCACGGAACAACGAGCAGCCTATGAAGATCTACCAAGACAAACAAACAAAAATCCTGAAGATTTGCTTTTCCTAATCCTAATGTAAGTCCCTTAGTATATCCATCTTGAATTTGAAGTATGTAGGTATGTGTAAACAGCTCTGTCCTTCTTCCAGCCGATCAGTGTCCAGTGTAGTTATTTTTATTTATTTTTTATCCGTGAAGCCAGCCGTTCCTCATGTCTGTTTTCCTCATATGTCTGCATCATTACCCTTTACCATAATTGTAGCCTTTTAAGATAATCATAGTCAGACTTTGCCAGCACATCACCTCTAGACTTTCAGACGTGTTACCATGCATATTCAAAGAGTACAAATTCACTAGATTTAACACAGCTGGTGTGCTGCGTTGTTTTTTGGGAACACCCTTGAAACATGTTTAAAAGAGGAATACACAGTGTCTAAATTTGTTACTGTTTTTACCCAAGATACACTGCCCTCTTAGTAATCACCCGAGAATAATTAATGGGTTGATCTTTTTGCGGACACTTTGCTAGCCTTTCACGGTATAAAATATTATTGTTATCGTATGTTGGCTGTCCAAGCTAAATAAGGGATGTGTGTCTGTGTGTGTGTATGAAAGAGAGAGAGAAAGAATGACAGAAAGAGAGCGTGAGAGAAATATTTGGTTGTGCAGCATTTCACAGGGCCTGTTGCGTGTTTAGTGTGGCAGAAATGTTTATTCCGAAGCACAGTAAACAGGATTCAGAGGAGGTCTTAGGCTTGCAGAGAAATTGTCACATTCATGAGCTTAGATTTTAAAGATGCATATTTTGTGCAGTCTAAACAAGTCTTAACTGTAACCTCTTCATAAGTCCTTAATTTACAATAACAATAATAATAAAACACTTTAAACAATTGGCACTGAGTCATCTCGCAGAGTTGTGTAGTTCCTCCTCCATCCCTGTAAAAAAGTTTTTTTTAATGAACCAGACATGCATTGAACATAATCGTGGCACCCTTTTGATTGGTTTGTTTTTACTTTATTGATCATATTACTTTGAAAATGCCAAACATTTGGAACCTTGAATTATAGATATCTTTTAGACATTCACAGATGTTATCTCTGGACATGTGCCAATAGTAAATTTGTATATCAGATTTGCATATATTACCTGACTTATTTTTTACGATTATGCCACTATTTTATAAAAATAGGCAGCTTCTTTTTTGTGCAAATGTTTATAATTCTGACTAGTGCAGAATATTGCATAAAAATCAAATTGCAATATAACCTGTGCAATTACAAAAGGTTGAAGTTTTTTACAGATCAAATACACAAGTTACATATAGTCAGGACTTTATGTAGAGTTTGTCTATAATTTAGGTATTTGTTTGTTTTCTTAGTACATTTTTGCAGATGAAATATTGGAAAACAACCACTTAATGGGATAATTTGTCCAATTATCTGCTGTTAGCCTAGATATGGTTAAATACAAAATGGCACATTTAATGGTTGCATATTAAAGCATATTCACAATATGTGTTAAAATATATAGATATTTTTTAAACAAATTGTGCAGGCCAAATTCTAACATTCTTGACAATTGCCATGACAGTTTTGCTTTAAATAGTTTCTGCTCTACTTTGTAAAAAAAAAAAAAAATCATTACTTTGTCATGTAGAAAGACTATACAGGAATTATGGATCATTCATATACACTGTAGAGACATAACCCTATTTAAAGACGCCTCAGCTCTTTCTAAAGATGTCAAAAAGTGATACTCCTGGATTGAGATGCCGTTGTGGTCTGTTTCTTGTTGTGTCCCTACCGAATGCTTGTAAGACAGAACCACAAAGTGCTTTTCTGAAGTACCAAGAGCAGAGAGCAGGATAGCGCCGGCGTCAATAATTCATCAATTCAAAGAGGATATGTGTTGTTATTATGAGATGGAGGGAATATAACTGAACTTATGACTAAAGAGCACTTGCATTAGGTTCAGTCAGACACTCCTAAAATGCAGCCAGATGTGCAATTGAATCAGTATGTGAAGCATTTGCCATATTCTTTTTTCATGTTGGTATGTTGGTTAATCAGAGAAAATTTTGCGAAAAGCTTGCAAAGAGAATGTGCAACTATAAGGTGATTGCCTTTTTTTATGTATTTGCATGATATGCATTCGTGACATTTAGTTTTTACAGATGTTTGCACATACGTTGGAACATGTAAAAAGTGGTTGACTTTTATATAACTTTAAAAAAATCATTCAGTGTTTGCTCTGGAAATAAACTATTTAATAGAGAACTGGAGGAAAATGAAACAAGGATTAAGTAACAGCTTTATTTACTTACATTCAGTCAGCTACTTTATATTAGGAATGGGATTCACGAGGGATACAATATAATAACGATACCTAGGTTCTTATTTGTTCTGTATTATGATTGTAAATTTATATACATTTTTATAAATATTCCCAATTTGATATTATTATAATAAATTTTCTGTAGATTTTGTTACAATTCTAAACAAACAAATTGCTTGTACCGTACAGGCTGTTGTGCTGCCTGCCAATTTATGAATAATTTAGAGCACACTGTCTGTATGGTTTATAAAGGAACAACATTTTATCACCTCAAATGTAAGCAATCGGAAAGAGAAGAAAAAAAAAATATACAATTATACTGCGGCAATCTCAACTTAATATAGTGCATATTTTATTGGACAGTCTGTCATTTGTTAGTTTAAATCTATTTTAAATTCTGAATTGGAGTCAGTTCTGTAGACATACTGACAACATAACATCCAGCTGAAATAATAGCCATTCAGTTGATCACAATAACAATAAAAATAAATAAAATACAAGCATCGTCATATCACCCATGATGTAAAGATACCCCAGAATTGCCTTCATGTGTAGTTTAGCTGTAGCATTTTACAAAAACAATGCTTTTTCCCAGCTAAAGCACAGGGCAGTTGTGAAGAAATTTCATCCAGCAGAAAAGTCAGTTCACTGAAGGCAAGAAGAAAGCATGGGATATGGCGGGTGCACATTTAATGAAGTAGCTGTCACTTTGTGCTGCCTTAGTATTGTGAATTCATGAGCCGCTGTCTTGTGAACCAATATGCAATGAGTGAGTGGGACAGTGAGCTGTACAGTAAACTGTGTGGTACTGCTTATTGGGAAATGGTGACCCCACCAGATTTTGCCTAGCTGTTCTCTCATTTCTTGGTGAAGATTTGAAAAACATGAGCTAATATGTTGATTTGTTCCCCTCTGCATGCAAAGATTTTCTTGTTAGTAATGTTGGCACCTTTGCTACTATTTGATGCCAGATTATTTCAAACTGGAGTTTTAGCTCATCAACTGAACACTTGGTTTGTTGGTAAATAATCAGTAATCTTTGAGTTAACCCTGATTATTAGTACAGAACATGTTGTTGTGGCTCAGGTGCTCTACACAGAATGTTGCTGTGCAAGGATGTGAAATACAAGCAGCATGTGATTGAATTGGACTCTGTGATATAAAACATGGGGGGGCTGTTTCAGGAAAATGCATTTACAGGGCCATCAGGGCAGTTCAAGGGCGGTTATTCATGATAGGCTGGTATTCCAGTCTTCCTTCCTGTTGTATTTATGCTGAAACATGATACGCCTTAGTCATGACTGAATGATCCTTGCTTAATTTTTTTTTTGCTCCCATCAAGATAGCAGCTTGCAGAAATGAACTACCAACGCTGATGTAGTTCAAGTCCGTTAATCTGAGCTCATGTTTCCTCACTGTGTCTCTGCAGGAAAATGATTCCGGTCACGGAATTCCGTCAGTTCACGGAACAGCAGCCAGCATTCCGAGTCCTAAAGCCGTGGTGGGATGTCTTCGCCGAATATCTCTCTGTGGTCATGCTCATGATCGGTGTGTTTGGATGCACACTGCAGGTTAGTGCCAGGCGTTTCGTCTTGCATGTCTGCGCTCAGCATTTGGATATCATTTGAATGCGACTCCCACTCCTTTCCTTGCAAAGAATTTAGCTCTGTTTGGGATTCATTGCATGAGAAACTTAAATGAAGGGCAATTAAGACATTCTTTGCAGATTGAAAGTAAACAGACAACGTGACTTCAGACAGAGCAGCACAGCCTTTCTCTTGTGCGGAGAGTGGAAAGTAAACGCCCCCACACCACAGTCCGGTCACTCCAGCGCCATCTGTGCACAGACAGACCACTGTTGCCTGATGTGTGCTTAATAGGGGAGTGTTACTTTGCTTACAGGAAGGAGAAGCAATTCCAGCAGGCGCACACAAACACGGATAGGCTCCTCCCTCCCAGGCGCACAGCCCTGCTTGTAAAAATTGAGTTTCTCCTGCACTCTGCCTTCTTTCTCCACCTCTAGGCAGTCATGTGTCTGGTCTGTTTCTTTATCTAAGTTCCTGTGTATGATCCTAATAATCATTTAGATTAAACAAACAGCTTTGATTAGATCAGTTGGATGTGGGTGGGAATATCCACCCCATGCTCAGCTTGTGGAAAGCTTGGAAATAGCGTTAGGATATTTACATGAGTTTGCATCACAAAGCCTGGAAAATAATGACAGTTGTTGCCTCTCTAATTAAGTTTTTTTTCCTACCATCATGTATCGGCCTTTATAAATAGAAAAAAAAAACGAGCATCCAGTTCCGCTAAAAGGCTGTGTGGTTTGAGGCTGATTGATTGGTCCTGGAGCACATTATGCAGGTTTTATGAGTTATTTCAGAGCTGATGAGTGAAATGCACTGTGAACAGAAACAAGCCATGGACACAATACTGTTGATCTTTGCCCCAAGGGGTTATTGAGGAGTCTGTTTCTCCTGGGTCTTTTTCTCTCTATTCATCAGCTGATTGTGCCCTTTGTTATGAAAGAAACTCCAGACAGGGTGTCTCACACAAAGCAGATTGTCATTCAACTACAATACATAAGACTTTCACAATAAAGGGGTGGGGTAGGAAGACATGCTTCAGATTCATGGCATTAATTCCATTAGAAATTTCATAACCAAACCAATAGCCATAAATGAGCTGCGCATTTTGAGTGTTTTTTAAATTAATTTATTTGCTAAAATATTTGAGCATGTTTGTACCATTTAAGTGAGCATGTCTCCCCCTGGAGTCTCCTGGAGTCATGAGCATAACCACTCATTTCCTGTTTGAATCACACAATATACTAAAATAGAACGTGACCATCCCATGCTCCAAATCATTTCATTTTTGTACAATTTGGCTTTTTAGTTTGGGAAGAAAACATATCCTTATGCTTTAATAGATGTTTCTTATTTTTATTTTATCTTCCCAGAAGAAGAACCGCACAGGGATTTAAGTGCCTGAAAGACATTAGAAAATCCATACATCAAAGTGAAACTCAATCATACTGGCTTATAATGTTTTAATATTGACATAGTTTCTCCATTACCATTTCAGGTAATGCAGGACAAAATCATATGTCTTCCTCAAACTGTGTATGCCCCGAACAAAACGGTGCCTTCATTAAACCAGACGGCGCTCATGAGGGATCCGACCAATTCCTCTCTTCCACCTGTCTCCCCAGTGCCTGTATCCTATGAGATGAAGGGACTCAAAACCAACCTGGATTTGCAGCAGTACAGCTTTGTAAACCAGCTGTGCTATGAAAAAGCTCTGCATTGGTATGCCAAGTATTTTCCTTACCTGGTGCTCATACACACCCTTGTGTTCATGGTGTGCAGTAATTTCTGGTTTAAGTTTCCTGGATCAAGCTCAAAAATTGAACATTTCATCTCCATATTGGGCAAATGTTTTGATTCTCCATGGACTACGAGGGCACTGTCTGAGGTGTCAGGAGAGAGTCCAGAGGAGAAAGACCACAAAAAGAACAGTGCAAGTAAATCAAACCTTAATGTTTCCACTGAAGAGGGTACCCTGGAGAAAACCCAGTCACTGAGATCGATCCCTGAAAGGATTGTAGTGGACAAACCAACAGCGAGTGCACTTGACAAGAAGGAAGGAGAACAAGCCAAAGCATTGTTTGAGAAGGTGAAAAAGTTCAGACTTCATGTGGAGGAAGGGGATTTGTTGTACCTCATGTATGTTCGACAGACTGTAATCAAAGTGATCAAGTTTGTTCTTATTGTTGCCTACAACAGTCTTCTGGTGTCGAAGGTTAGAATTACAGTCCAGTGTGAAGCAGACGTAGAGAATATGACTGGCTACAAAAAGTTTTTGTGCAATCACACCATGGCCCATCTCTTCTCCAAACTCTGCTACTGCTATTTGTGTTTTGTGATTGTCTATGGATTAACGTGCCTTTATACATCATACTGGCTTTTCTACCGTTCCCTGAAAGAGTATTCTTTTGAATACGTGCGGCAGGAGACTGGAATCGATGACATTCCTGATGTCAAAAATGATTTCGCTTTTATGTTGCACTTGATTGACCAATATGATCCACTCTATTCCAAGAGGTTTGCAGTGTTTCTGTCTGAGGTTAGTGAAAACAAGCTAAAACAACTTAACCTAAACCATGAGTGGACAGTGGACAAACTTCGCCAAAAGCTACAGAGCAATGCCAGCGACCGGCTGGAGCTTCAGGTCTTCATGCTCTCAGGGCTTCCAGATACAGTCTTTGAGGTCACCGAGCTGCAATCGTTAAAATTGGAGATTATTAACAATGTCACAATCCCTGCATCCATTTCCCAGCTGGAAGATCTTCAGGAGCTTTCTCTGCACCAGTGTGCTCTGAAAATCCACACAGGGGCCCTTTCTTTCCTAAAGGAAAACCTTAAGGTTCTGCGTGTGAAGTTTGATGACAACCGTGAGCTTCCTCTGTGGCTCTACAGCCTCAGAAACTTGGAGGAACTCCATCTTAATGGATCTCTGAGTCCAGATGCATCAAAGAACATAACCCTGGACTCTCTACGTGACCTCAAGTCCCTTAAGACCTTGACACTCAAAAGCAACCTTACAAAGATCCCCCAGTCCATTGTGGATGTGTCTAGCCACCTGCAGCGCCTGTACGTGCACAATGACGGCACCAAGCTGGTCATGCTCAACAACCTGAAAAAAATGGTGCATCTTATAGAGCTTGAGCTGGTTCATTGTGACCTTGAACGCATTCCACATGCCATCTTCAGTCTGACCCACCTGCAGGAGCTGGACCTGAAGGAGAACAGCTTGCGCTCTGTTGAGGAGATCATCAGCTTCCAGCACCTCCGGAAACTCACTTGCTTAAAGCTGTGGCACAATGCAATCACTCACATCCCTGAGCACATCAAGAAGCTTGGCAGTCTGGAACGACTCTATTTTAGTCACAATAAGATTGAGATTTTGCCTTCACATCTATTTCTGTGCAACAAGCTACGCTATCTTGATCTTTCCTTTAATGACATCAGCTTCATTCCTCCAGAGGTAGGAGTTCTCCAGAGCCTTCAGTACTTCTCCCTCTCTAGCAACAAAATCGAGAATCTCCCAGATGAACTCTTCTTCTGCAAGAAGCTGAAGACCCTCAAGCTCGGGAGGAACATGCTCTCCGTGCTCTCACCAAAGATTTCCTACCTGGCTTCACTGACTTATTTGGAGTTAAAGGGCAATCATTTTGAAGTTTTGCCCGCTGAGCTTGGCTGCTGTCAAGCTTTGAAGCGCAGTGGCCTTGTGGTAGAAGACACCCTGTTTGACACTCTGCCTTCAGACGTCAGGGATAACATGAAAGCTGAGTGATCTGTCTTACCTTTTGGTAAAGTTCCTCAAATATTTAAAAAAAGGCAGCATTACTAATTATTTTTTAACTGAACCGGTATCACATTCAACTTTTTGATGTTTACAGGTGACTACATGCTTTTAAATACTTGTTTTAATCGTATTAAAAAAATAATAAAGGAATCTTTGAAGTAGAACTTAGTGTTGTACCTGACGGTGGATGTTGGAAGAAAAATTACAGTAGATCCTTCATTTATATAAGCACCTTATTAGGTAGTCTAGAAATCTTTCCTATATTAAAGAATAAATATTTCAGTGTTGATGTGTATTCACAGAAAGTTCTCGAATTGCATGTATTATATTACTAATAATCGTGAGGATTTTATCTATGTGAAGGTTTAAATGAACCGTGCTAGCCTACCAAACTGCGGTATTTGCCTCTGTAAAGATTAAATGACCTTTGCAACCTCTTTATAGTTGCTGACAGGGGTGATCAATGGAGAAGGGCTTTATTTTTTACATTGGTCATATACTGTGTTTAAGCCAGATCTGTCACATTGCTTTCCCTTGGATCCTACCCTGTTAAATGCGTAATTGTTTTTTACACTAAACTAATTTGAGTGAGCAAGTGGCTCAGTAATTAAAGCAGAATGGAATACGAGGCTACCGCAGAGGTGCTGCCATGCGCGATATGTTTGTAGCATTTGTGATGATAAATCAATGTTTTTTCTTTTCACAAAAAAAGAAACCATACACAGATAAAATTATTGAGGAAAAGTTATTTCACTGAAGAGTAAACCAAAACAAAGTTGATGATTCTGTTAGTGTGGAATTTCACTTTATGCTGACTTTATGTTCACAGTCATCAGTCTTCAGAGCCTGTACATTAAACCAGTTGCTTAATGTTAGAGTGGTGATGACAGACTTTTGTATTGCCCTCCTCACCAATCCTATCCACCAACAAATGGGGTATTTGTGGGAATATAAAGAAAATGCTCTTTAAAGTCTACTAGAATTCTGCCACCTCAGCTACTACAACACTATAACAATTTGCACTGAAACATTAACAAGCCGTCATCTAATTCAACAACATTTAGCATGTGTATAGTATGTGTGTACCAAGTGTAGAAATTTTATCGAAATGTACTTGTATAGATATAGTACTGCTTTCTTGAATTATGTAGGATACTTGTTGGGTCACTGGAGTGTGTGAAGGATTAGGCGTTAGGTGAGAGTTAATGGTGTCACCACAATTACTTAATTGTTCTCAGGTAATCTGTCTAGTTCTTTTCTTTTTGCATCAGTGTTTTAGAGTTTTACTGATGTTCTTGACGAGCTGAAGGAACTCCTGTCAAAATATACCTCCTATAAAGATACATGAGTCACACTTCATGCAATTATAAGCTGTTTCTTTATTTACAAATTTTATATAGTATTGTTGGTAAGTGTTTGATAGCTTGACTGATAAAAGCGTTCCAATTTCGCTCTTCTGACTTGTACAGTCTTTTTCTACAGTGACATTTGTTCGCATTCATTCCTCAAGAATAGGTTGTCACTGCTTGTTGTCTTTTTTTTTTTTTTTTTTTTGTGCCGCTACCTCCCTGAAGCTTACATATCAGGTATTCAGCTAGAACCAAATTTTTTTTAGTGCTACTTTTTTTAATTTAGATTTTATTTTTCTTTAAACTTTAGATTAGTTAGATGTACTAGACTTTTATGAATTTGTTTCAGAGCTGGAAAAGTGTGCCTATTAAAAATCATTTAACATGGACTCTCTTAATTGCCAGTAATTGCCTTTACAATGTTTTACCGTAAAATTTTATACTCCTGCTTGCTGTAGTTTTAACTTTTTTTTTTCCCCTGTGCAGAAAGATTTGTTTAACACAAAAAAAATAAAAATACTGAACATTCTGTGCATGCATTTTGTCTTTGAAAATCTGTCTAATAACCTTGGTATTTGTTGCATACAGGCACTGTAGCCCTACTGAAATGTGGGTTTGGTCATTTAATTAACAGCTATAAAGGTATTACTAAGTTATCCTTGGGGATATAATAATGCAATTAAGAAACATGTGTGTGTGTG
>JAOTQY010000015.1:15738844-15751090 GCA_026413445.1 Dolichallabes microphthalmus
TCTCCACATCATTGCATTCAGTTTTTATTCACAATTTGTTTAGTGTCCCAACTTTTTTGGAATCCGGTTTGTATTACAATATGACATATAATAATGCAATATTACCTACATAATAAAAGTGCTTGATCAGATTGGGATGCTGGGTGAGGAGTCTTGGGCTCTTTGCCTGCTGTGGTGCACTAGGTATTCCTTTCTGTCATAGTCAGCATTGACTTTTTTCAGCAAGTTGAGCTGCATTGGCTTTTCTTTGGGATTCGACTGGACGTGCCTTTAGTCCCCGTGGCCATGGATGAGTCCATTATCCAGTTTACTAGCATTTATTTGATAATTGATAATCAATGTTAATGTTTTAATGACATTTGGCATTTAAGTTATGGCTGATTTCTGTATCTTACCGTAAACTTAGAAAATATAAAATGTTAAATAAATCCGATACTGTATATGAGATATAGTAAATCTTTATATAATAATTAATATACAATAACATTCAATACACTTATGAGAAACCTAGTAGCTACAGCATTTTTAAAAGTTTTTTAATGTTCTATGTGACCGTTTTTTTTTCTATGGGACAAATTTTTCAAAAATTTGCTCACCTTCGATTAGAGTGACATAATATGAAGAGCAAATTGTCCTAAAGTCACAAAAAGCTACAGAATAGCTGCTTAGTTCAGAGGTACTGTATGAACATGTATGAGTCATGTGATTTACTCTACTCTCACTATTTAAACAGATTTAAACAAAAGTTCCGCTTGAGAAATAGATATATATCCTTACAAACTCACCCTGACAGGCCATAGCCTATATGAGATGTACTGTATGTAAGGTCTACACAATGTATTTATTATATTAAAGGTTACATTTACATTACTGTAATAAACCAGTAATTTAATTTCATTGTATGCACATACAGTATTGGGTGATTAGAATAATGAGCAGATTTTTGTTGCATTATTTGTTTAATTATGATTCCACATTTTTCCTTACCTGTTTTTGTTGTGAGTAAATCTGGATCTGCTGAAAACAGGTTACTTAACACGAATGTATCAACTGAATATAGGAAAGATTCTGTTGAAAAGCTCATTCACAACACAGCATTTTGTATCAAGTGATCACGGCAGTACAAAACTGCAAAAAGTAGGTCAAGAGAAAGGGGTATTAGGCTTGATTTCCTGGTCTATAGGGAGATTTGTACCCGATTTTGTCACCTTTTCGTGATATACGGCTGCATCAGGACCGCATTGTAACTTCAATATATTATCTAAATAATACCACTATCAGTCGCAAGCACACAAGAGAGTGAGATTGAGAGAAGGGGAGGGATTATAAAAAAAGACTTGCACAGGAGGGCCTCTCAGAGATCATGTCGGTTGTGTTGAGTAGCTGGCATTCGTTATTTAATTCAGATGCTCTTCTGTAAGCTGTCGAATCCACCAGCGTGTGCACCTCTGTGGCTGTGTGCTCCAAGGCTATGAGAGCCGTATGCTTTTTGAAGTGCAAATGCGATGGCAGGGGCAACGGTTGATGGCCTTGGCTGTGACACATGCTCCCTGCGGCTAGGTCAACAACATCAGGGCTCTTCATGCTAGCACCAACATCACGGGGAAACCTCGGATGTGAGCTTCTACTTCACCAGCTCTGCTGCCAAGGACCACTGTCCTTTGTTGCTCTGGTGCTCATGTTGACCCTGTCCTTTAGACCTCTGGATCAGGTGGGTCTTATTCTGCCTGTCAGTACAGGTGAAAAGGTTTCTACTTGGCTCTTCCTGAACCCCCCAAATGTCTCCTTATTATTATTATTATTATTATTATTATTATTATTTTGGCTTTTCCTTATTTCCCAGTACTCAATCTGTGACTCCTCACCATCCTGCTGTACAACACCATGGAAATCTGCCCAGTGCCCCCAAAGGCTCAACCCCTCTCCAAATAAATTAAACTGCTGGAATTGAAGGGGGCAAAAGCTGGGAGGTGAGTTCAGAAGAGACCCTCACCTTGACAGTTACTGTTTAATTAGCCAACTGGGCTTCTGAGGCCTTGAGAAATGGCAGTGTGTATCCGAGCTCCTTAATCCCAACCTGCCATAAACGAGTCCCAGCTCACCTCCTATCCAGCTCAGGGTGGAGGGGAAGGGAGGGAGGGAAAGGCTCCAATGTTCCTGCCGAAAGTCCTAAATCTCCCCTCTATTTCCCCCTCAAGTCTCGGGAGAAACCATTTTTAATCCTGTTCCCCTTATTAGATGCATGATTTTATTGATTTCTTTTCCCTTCCTCTCTTTATGGTAGAACTCTTATTGTGGCAAACAAGAAGAAAGGGACTGTTATTTAGACCATAGCTGAGAAAGATGCGTGGTATCTGGCATTCTTCAGCTCCTCAGAAGTGTCTTTATCACAAGCCACGGTGACATAAAAATGATCAAAACATTCCATCTCTGCATTTTTTTGTTTCCATCCTTCATCTCTTGACTATATATCATGCATAATATGGAGACTTGTCTACATGTCCATATTAGAAAAGAGAATAGGGTCTGTATCTGCAATGACTATGAAGCACAAATAAAAAAAAGTATTACTTGATCCAGACATATTGCCTTAGTAACTGAAGAAATTTGGTATAAAAAAAAGGGTTGTAAGATGCTCATCTTGCACCATATTACTTTGATGCAGGCTTGGAATGCCATTCTTACGAGCAATCAGTCATGTTAAAACAAGCAAGCCTGATCGCACAGTAGGTAACTGCACATCTGCAATGGTGATATTTGAACGAAATGTCTTAGCCTTACAAGGACATCTACACTTGTCAACAAGAAAAAGACAAAGAGATGAAAACTATATACTGTAGGTACTGGCACCCCACTCCTCGCAGTTTTAGCGAGGCCGGCATGCACGGACAGGCCTCTCTACAGGATTTTGCGATTGTATCTTTGACGTGCCATGATGTCAGATGCCATGAGTCCACTATAGGAGAAGACATCATCCCCCAGAGTGAGGTCTGGGCTTTGGATATGTCTCTGCTTGAGATATAGTTTGGAGCTTTTATTTTGTGGTAGGAGGCTGCTGTTTTTTTGACGGTTCATATAGCATAACTCTCCAACTGCATCACAGCTGAGAGTCTGGCACAACACCTATCAGGAGTGTTTTCCCAAGGTGTGAAATGCTGTCACCTTCATCCGTGTCATTTTTGCCTGCTCTGACATGACCAGCTTTGTGGCCCAGTTAGGCTGAAATGGTGGAACATGTGGCATCAGTCTTTCACTTTCCTTTTGTTTGTGAGGATTGATCTGATTCGTCTCCACAATGGCTGGTTAAATTGACAGGAACATTCCATCATCCGCACTTTGGAAGGACAAATTTCTTTAATCAGTCAGACAGTATCACTATTCTTGAAGATGCAGTTTTACAAGAAGCTAGGTTTTTCATAAATCACTTGTTATTTGTTTATATAAGCCTCTAGATTGATGCATTAATTTTAAAGGGTCAACATTTCCAAACTAACAACTGACTGGGACCGCTGTAGTGGTCGCTCACATAATTTAATATAAAATTATTATTGTTATATTATTTCTTTTCATGTGATGACATTTAACCTGTACAAATGTATACTGTAATTCTTGACAAGGTGCTATGGTGAAGATATCTGTAAGGAGAATATGGAAGAATTTCCGCAAAGGTTTACAGTAGAAGTTCCTACTAATTTAATGAGAATGCTAAAAACCTGGCTATGGACTTATAATATCAAATAATTAGAAATTTAAAATAATATCAAATAATTAGAAATTACAATGTGTTGCTTTTTAAAAATAAAGTAATAGATATAATTATTGTAAGCAGAATCAAACATTCCATCATAGGGAAGCATGCAGTCATGGGGACGTAATCAGCTTTTGACTGGTTTTGCATCATACCACACTGCTACTGATTACTTCATAGTAGTATTTCCCCATTATGTTTATACATAAATGTAATAATAATAATAATAATTAATATCAGGGGTGTTCAAGTCAAACGGACACTTTTATTGGTGAATAACAGAACACAATTGTTAGAGTAAAAACTACCTTTATTTATTTATTTATTTATATAATGCCCTGCTACATTAATGCACTTATCCCAGTGTTGCACTACTGCTTGGATACCTTGAAGGTAGAAAGTTTCTCACTACACCAGAGCTGTGATTGGACCACCTGCTTCTACTCTGAAACTATGGCTTCCCAGAAACTCATTTCTTTTTTATGAATTGTCCATGTTACTGCTGCTAAGAGACTCATCACCATAATGTGCTTGAAGTCTTAACCCCATTTTAGGCCTTCATTTACAAGAAATTTCAGTCCTAGCTTAACTTGAGTAATAGTAGTAGTGATTATTATTCTCATCATCCTCATCATCATCACCATCATCATTATTACTATTAGTAGTAGAAGTAGTTGTAGTAAGAGTAGTAGTAGTACATTCTATTAACAATACTGATTTATTTATTTATTTTTTAAGTATGAAATAACACACTTGGAATTAGGTAATTAAGTCACTGTCAAACAAGTCAGCTGTTCTGGAATAGCTCTTGCAAGAACAGTATTGTCAAGTGCATTTACAAAACCCATTTCTTGTGAGCATATGGGCTGAGATGGGTTAATCTAACACCATAGGTTCTTGTGTGACATATTTCATATGCACTCTGATGGCTTCTCTAATGTCATCAGGCATGTTTTTATGTCAGAACAAAAAGTGTCAGATAAAATGTTTAATAATTGTGCCCAAAAGGAAATGCACATTACATCACTGAAATCGCTCTAGATATATGTTGAGCTGCAGTCCTGTGTCTGAAAGACAGATATTCTGACAATCAGTAATAACTCTCTGCGGCCGCCTGGCCCACTGTCACTATCCATCTACTGTGTGATTTACTGCAGCTCTGTAAATCTTTGGGAAAAGGCAGGTCGTGCTAAAAGAGCCTACTGCCAACCCCTGTTATCAACTGTCATACTCCAAATGCACCTTTGTACATGACGGTGCCATTTTGGCTGAACACTTTGCATTCTGCTACATTTTTTGACGGAATGAGCCAGACATGTTGCCCGATATTTGTTGGCAGCTCCCTCCCTCCCACAGGTCCTGTAACCAAAGAGTAATGAACAAAATAGGCTTATACAGTATGCTTTCCTAACCACAATGTTACTGGACAGATAGATCCAAGTGAGGTATCTAAGCGCCATGCATAAGATCAGCCAGTTGATTAATGCTCTAGATTTGCAGGCCACAATGTTTTCCGCCTCAGCACTCCATCAGCGGAGGAGCTTTTTTTCATGTTTTATTAAATAGTCATTTTTGATAAGTGATGTGGAAAAGATACTTTAAGAAGCACAATGACTAGATGGGACTTGTTAGCAGGCCTGGTCGTTTTAAGGGACAGTATTGACATGACAAGCATGAGAGGAGGCGGAGAAAGAGAGCATTCTGCATGAGTTTCTCCAAGGTGTTTCTCTAACACATTAACACTTTACTTTCCTTGCCAGGAGACCCTTGTTATAAACTTTAAATGCATTTGGATTTTATTAGATCCTCATGGAGCGGGTTACATCAGTGCCACATGTTGTAGAAGGTGACTAGCAATGGTATATGTTTTGCCTAAAATCATTCAGTGAGCATATATAACTATATAACTATATAACTTAATCATTATATTTTGTATATACTTCTGGGCTCTATTTCTCTGTATACCATAGTGTTATTGAATTATTAAGTCCGATTAATCAGAAGCTTAACTTAAAGTCTTAAAAACAAAGCGTTACATTTATTATATCTATGTTATACTGTACTATATATATATTCTATCTAGATATCTGGATTATACTTACTATCCTGATTTCTGTTGTTGACTCAATACCTTACATTTTTAACAAATATTTTCATTATTGATCATCTTAAGAATATTTGTGTTCCCTTTCAGGGGAACTTCGAGCCATGTCACAAAGTGACAGCTATGGGGATTGCTTCCAGAAATTTGCATCTTGAAGACATATCTAATCAACTTCACATTTACGACATCATCGCCTTAGCGACGCAGCCACGTCTGACGTCGGAACGCAGAAGAGTATAAATAGGTGTCAGACAAACCTACTACAGCTTCTTTCGCTTCACAAGTTTAGACAGAACTGATCCTTCACAAAAATAAAAACTGATGTTTAATAAAACAGGCACTATGTGTGCGGCTAAGCGCTGTGTTCATCCGTGCTCCAGGCTCATCGAGCCGGGTGATACACATGCTTTGTGTGTGGTGTGCCTAAGCGCAGAGCACGCAGAAGCGGCTCTGACAGGGAAGGAATGCGAAAGTTGTGCTATCCGCTCCGGCGGAGCTCTTCGTGCTCGCCTGCATTTGTTTACCTTGGCGCGGTGCCTCTCAGACGGAGCGTGCATTCGTGGGTCTCCCGCATCGAGCTGGAGGAGGCGGCGAGTGATAGCTTAGCTTCCTCCCTCTCTCGTTCGGACAGTGGGTCCTCAGAGATTTTAGATCCCGTGGGGTCTACTCCTTGCGCCGCTAGTGCGCCACTAGCACTAGCCGCTAGCTCGCCTTCGCATCTCTGAGTGTCTGAGTCAGACATGGAGGAGGGGGAGGGGCCAGCTCCGCATGTGGTGCACAAGCCAGTGAAACGTGATCCCCCTATAGGTGATACAGAGCTGCTTGAGTGGTTAGTTCAGGCTACAGAGAAATTAAATATTTCCTGGCCACAAGTTCAGCAAGAAGAGTTTGAAGAAAATGGGACGAACGCATCCTAGAACCTAGAATTAAACCCTCAAGGAGGGGTCTGCCCTTTTTCCAGGAAGTTCATCATGAGCTAAAATGTTCCTGGAAAAAGCCATATTCATCTCAAATTCTCTGCCCTTTCACATATGACTATTCTAACGTGATGCAGGGCCATGAGAGAGGTTATGGGGCGATGCCGGAGATCGAGGGTGATCTCGCGTGACATCTGTCTCCAACTTCGGCGTCGTCACTCAGGCCCCCAGTGCTCCCGTCCAGACCATGCCGTACATCTGCTAAGATCATTAGTACGGCTTATACTGCAGGGGGTCAGTTCACAGCCTGCATGCACACGATGCTGCAGTAGTCATACCGGGCTGGATGAGGGAGAAGGCCCTGACACAATTAAACAGCTGCGTCGCGCCACCGATCGCTCCATTAGGGCGGCTAAGGAGGCCGCATGGTGCCTGGGTAGATCTATGGCGGCCAATGTGGTCGCCTACAGGCATCTGTGGCTCAACCTGGCGTCCTTTGGGGAAAAGGATCGGAAGCTTTTTGCTGGACCTCACCTTCTGAGCTTTTCGGTGGTGCCGTCCACGACGTCGCCGCCACTATCCGGAGGTCTCAGAAGAACGAGGCAGCATTCTCCAGCATATTCCCTCTCCGGGCTGATTATGAGCATACCGCCACTGATCGGCCCAGCACAAGATCAATGTCCTCCCATCGTCTGACTCAGAACCGCAGACCGCAGAAGCAGAAAGGTTCAGACAGGAGGAGTAGGCGGCGCTCTGGGCGGCAGCCCTCCTCTGGCCAAGATCTATGCCAAGTCATCATGGCCAGGAGCGCTGCCACCCAAGGCACAAGACCCGGATGGGTCCAGGTTGTGGTGGCTCCCCCGAGGGTTTCAGCATTCATCGGCCCATGTGGCCGTTACCGCTCCTCCCCGGCGACCGCAACCAGGAGCCACCAGCTTGGCTCCACTCAGCTCTATGGAGCCCCCATCACCAGGAAACAGTCACGTCGGGCTCAGTGGGATCTGCGTACAGTGGTAGAGGGCTACAGGATTCAGTTCAGGAGCCCCCCACCATGATTCAACGGCATACCGGAGTAGTCCCAGGTGATGGAAGAAAAGGCCGAAGGAGGCTATTGAAAATATTCCTCAGTCTCAAAGAGAGTGCAGTTTTTACAGCCGCTACTTCATCGTCCCCAAGAAAGATGGGGGACTGCGGCCCATTCTGGACCTACGAGTTCTGAGGAAGTACAAGTTCAAAATGCTAACGCTCAAGCACGTTGTGACCCAGATCCGCCCAGGCGACTGGTTCGTCACAATAGACTTGAAGAACGCGTACTTCCACGTCTCCATCCTTCCTCAACATCAGTAGTTCCTGAGGTTCGCCTTTGGGAGCGAGGCGTTCCAGTATCGGGTGCTTCCATTCGGCCTAGTTCTGTCACCCCGCACTTTCACAAAGGTAGTGGATGTGGCCTTAGCCCCACTTCGTCTGTCAGGTATCAGAATCCTGAATTAAATTGACGATTGGCTGATTCTTGCCCACTCTGTGGAAATGGTGGCCCGTCATCGAGACATAGTTCTCGATCAGATGAGAGTGCTGGGGTTACGACTGAACGCCAAGAAGAGTGTGCTCACGCCTTCGTGCGTCACCTCTTATCTGGGCATCATATGGGACTTGACTCAGATGTCAGCCCGCCTTACGCCGGCTCGCATCCTGTCACTCCTTCTAGCCATCAAGGGCATCAGGCTAGGCCTCGCTGTCACTGTAAAGAGCTTCCAGCGGCTGCTGGGCCTCATGGCAGCAACATCGAGCATAATACCGCTCGGCCTGCTGCACATGAGGCCGCTCCAGTGGTGGCTCAACACCAATGGCGCTGAAGGTATGGAAGGAGCCCGGGTTTCTCTCCCAAAGCCCTGTTCTGGGCGCCATGTGCCACCATGTGACACTGACAACAGACGCCTCACGAACAGGATGGGGAGCGATCTACAGGGGTAGCTCCGCACAGGACCGATGGAAGGAACATCAGTGCGACTGGCACATAAATGCTCTCGAAATGATGGCAGTCTGGTTAGCATTGAAATACTTCCTTCCAGATGTCAGGGGCCAGCATGTGTTGGTTCGCACTGACAACACAACGGTGGTCGTCTACATCAATCAACAAGGGGGTCTGCATTCACGCTCACTGTGCAAATTGCCGTCCCAGATCCTCCTGTAGGGCCGGGGCCAGCTCCTCTCATTATGAGCAATGTTTGTCCCAGGGTGCCTCAATCAGGAAGCAGACCTTCTGTCCAGACAGAGGCTGTCGGCAACGGAGTGGCGTCTGCACCCAGAGGTGGTCGAGATGATCTGGAGGGAGTTCGGGCGAGCTGTTTGCGTCTCGCGACACGACCCATTGCCCTGGACGCTTTAGTGCATCAGTGACCACGCAGACGCCTGTATGCTTTTCCCCCTGTCGCACTGCTCCCAGCGGTTCTAGAGCGGGTCCGCCAGTGGAAGGTTCGGCTTCTGGTGGCCCCTCGCTGGCCGACCCGGGTATGGATCTCGGACATAGTGTCTCTCCTGAATGGGCAGGTTAAGGACTTCAGTTCACTCCAAGGTACCCTCGTGGGACCTCACCATAGTGATGGAGGGTCTGTCTCGGGCTCCGTTTGAACCACTCACGGACAGTAATGAGAAGTGCACTTAGGACCGTTCTCCTCCTGGCCATCTCGTCTCTCCGGAGGGTAGGTGATCTGGAGGCGCTCTCAGTATCGCCGTCCTGCCTTGACTTTGCCCCTGGGCTAATCAAGGCATTTCTACATCCCAGGCCTGGATATATTCCCTAGGTCCTGACCAGGCCAGTAGTGCTCAAGGCCTTTAATCCTCCACCTTTCCTGATGCCGGAACAGGAGAGGCTGAACCTTATCTGCCTGGTCCGAGCTCTCCGTCACTATGTCCACGCCTCCTAGGCGTGGAGACGGTCTGACCAGCTTTTTGTGTGCTTCAGTCCTCCAAAGGGGCTTACCAGCGACCAAGCACACGCTCAGTAGATGGATTGTGGAGGCCATCTCCATGGTTTACGGGGTAGTTGGCGAAGCCTCTCTGCTCTCAGTTCGGGCGCATTCCACCAGGGGTATGGTGGCCTCCAAGGCTCTGGCTGCGGGGGCGACACCTCATGAGGCCTGCGACGCTGCCGGGTGGTCCACCCTGCACACATTTGTTAAATTCTACACCGTCAATCTCGACCGACTTCGTCTTCTCAGGTGCTCTCGACTCAGGCCAGGCACCTATAAGCATGGTGGAGTGGGCATCTCGTCCCCATAGCTGTCACTTTGTGACGCGGCTCGATGTTCCCCTGAAAGGGAACGTCTCTAGGGTTATGTCTGTAACTCCAGTTCCCTGAAGGGGAACGAGACGCTTGTGAGCTTCAGAAGCTGTAGGAGGTTTGTCTGACACCTATTTATACTCTTCTGCGTGCCGTAATCGCAGATTAGATATGTCTTCAAGAAGCGATTTCTGGAAGCAATCCCCATAGCTGTCACTTTGTGACACGGCATCTCGTTCCCCTTCAGGGAACAGACGTAATCCTAGACACGTTTTTCTATCTTTTGTTCTATTCTTTTTTTTCAATATTAACAAATTTTGTTTAACAAAAAATATTTATTTATTTAAGTTATGAAGTTTAACTTTTTACTTCATTGTATTCCTAAATTTGATCAAAAGTGATCTTTAGAGAATGTCAATTAAATTATTTAAAATAATTTAAACATAAAAGGGTTACGTTTTTTACCTCAGGAATATCTTTAAAACTCGCATATTGTGTTCCTTTTTAAACAAGTTAAGAGGTCTCCTTCTACAGTTCAAAGACATGCAGATTAGATTTATTGGTGCTCCCAAATGACCTGTAGTGAGTAAATTAGTGTGTGTGTGGGACGGGGGAATGTGTGTGGCCTTTGAGGTTTTGAAACCCTGTCCAGGGTGTACCCCGTCACATGCCCTAGGTACAGTACGCTGGGATAGGCTCCAGGCCATCTGCGACCCTGTATACAGGATAAAGTGGTATAGACGATGAATGAATGATTAGAATGCAGGGACAGGAAATATCCATGTTTGGGACCTGGGATTTTTGCACTTCCCTTCAGAGTTCCGGTTTTGCACCTGATACTAATCAATGGTTGTAATTTAGGAGAGTATAAAAGGGTGCTGTGAGAAGAGACAGGTGTGGCGCTAATTCACCCCCAGGTTGCGCTTCTGGAAGTTTTTTGCCGTGTGCGAGAGTCGGCAAGTTTTAGGATCGTCATGGGATCCGAGGGAAAGGATGAGCAGCTCATTGGCGTCCGTATGTATTTACCCTTTCTAAACAGCTGCGCGCTTCATGCTCGTGTATCACGAGAGACGAATGCTACCATTTAGTTGGATTGGCTTTCAGATGATGGTCTGCATCACGCGGTAAATTGATCGGCTGGCGAGGGGGCTTTTCCCACCTGTCCTCTGCGTTGCTCACTGCTTCACTGCTTTTGCTCCACTGATTTTGTTCCAGTCGCTTTTTGCTCCAGTGTGCATTTTGCTTCGGTAAATTGTCTTGCTTCAGTGAACTGTTGGTTCCAGTTTAGAATTTTATTGTTTGTTTTGTTTTTCATTTTTGTCCTTGTCATGGTTTTTTTCGTTTGTGCTGCTTTGCTTGGTGTTGTCGGCCAGTGCTCTAATACAAACTTTTGCTGGTGGATTTAATTTCTGTCCTCCAAGTTTGGAGGGTGCTTTGCAGCTACATTTTCCTTTCCCCCCCTTTTTTATTACAATCTTTGTTATTAATAACTGTTGTTTATTTGTTTTCTTCTCTGTTTAGGAGCTGGGAAAGGGGGCGAAGGCAGCCTAGCTGCTTATAGAGTGGTGTGCTCATATTTACACAGCGTGGAGTGGTATTATATTTTCACTAGTGTGAGTGGCTTGGTGCACGTGTGATCATTTATTACCGGGCAGGAGTGTAGCCCCGTACCTAGCCTGCCCCTCCATGATTAAGTTCCCAGCTCCAATTTCTTTGTTAGTTTCTCTTTGTCTGTGATGTTTTAATGAAGTATTTTAACTGTCATATTGATATTTATTGATCTGGAAATTTCCTGGACGAATAAAGATTTGTATTTATTTTTGCATCCATGTCCCTGTGTTCTTAATGAGCGATTCGAACCTGTGTCCTACATTTTTCCCGGGTAACCAATCCTGGGTGGCGTAATCGGTAAATTAGTTTTTTAAGATTGGTTAAGGGGAAATTTTATTTCCCGATATAGAGAACCACACCCCACCGCCACAAGAACATGAGAGAAGCTGGGCAAAAGCATTTTTGTGTGCTGTTATATTGTAAGTGTTACAGGAACCAACTTGTTCCTCAAATGTTCCGCAGCATCCACGGATTGCGAGTAACATGGCTTGCGAGTGTTCCGCAACACGAGCAGTGGTGTCAAAAGTATTCACATTCATTACTTGAGTAGAAGTATAGATACTAGGGTTTAAAAAGACTTCTTTAG
>JAOTQY010000015.1:15877171-15896551 GCA_026413445.1 Dolichallabes microphthalmus
ACGTGGTCTTCCACTGCGAGGATGATCAGCTGTCCTTCCTGTCTCCCTGTAGCGCCGTCTTAGGCGTCTCACAGTGCAGACATGGCGATTTATTGCCCTAGCCACATCAGCAGTCCTGTATGTATACTGTATATATATATATATATATATATATATAAAATGGGCTCAAAATTATCAAATGCAGCACAGGAACCTGACTGCCAAGATCAACTACTTTTCGAGCACTTATTTATTGGGTCATGTCTGCATCTAATCAAAGTAGTAATTTACAGCATATCACTTTAGCACTTTAATCTAAAACTATGGAAGTTACCCTTCTGAATTTTAAGCAGGGCACTGTCTCTAGTCTTCCTGTGTCTGGTGTAAAATCTAACACATTATAATGATTCATCATGTTTTTCTCACATTTAATAGCACATCAACCTTTTTCATCCTTTCCCTTTCACCATCTTGATTGCTCTACAATCATTTGGAACTGCAATCAAGCCCCATTTATCAAAGCTGTGATCTTTTTCATTTGATCTTTCTTAAATAATTCTTGAACGGACATTTCTACCTGCTCGTTCTAATCTCAAACCTTTTGAGGTGACATCATGATTTATGTATTTGCCTTTGCTGTGCCAATTGATTACGTTTTGTTCACTTTTACTGCCCTGCCGACTTTCAAAGGTTTCCCTCTGATGCAGTCTCTCATTCCTAATGCCTTTTTTTCATTTTTTGCTTTAAAGGTAAAAGAAAAATGGCACAAATGATGTCTCATTGATCAGCCTAATTAACACACATTACAGTATGTCAATTAATTTACTAAATGATTATTCCTCATGTCATGGATTACACATTACAAACTAACATTTCAGTAAGACAATATATGCTAACATTTGAGATTGAAGCAGCATGCCCTACTTAGCAATAAAATGTCCTGATTATATACAGTACATTTAATCATTAAATTGGTAAGTGCATGTGAATTTATGTAGCATTTTATTTTATTCACTGGTTAGTATCAAAAGAACTATAAAATATATATTTTTCACAAATTATTCCTGTATAACTCTGGATTTTCTAGTTTCCTACCACCAGTGTGAATCTGTGTGCCAGTGTGGGTATGTATGCTATTTTGCAGCAGACTGTCAATCACATATTACAATCCATGCCCAGAAATCCCATGCTAGCTTCCATCTATTTAGTAAATGCTAAGCGGGCTATGGTCAAAGCAACAAGAAAAAAAGTGTCAGAGAACCACAGCTTGAAATTGTCAATTGGAGTAGCCTTATATATTGGACTTGAAATGATTCAGTAGTTACACATGGAAGCATGGTGACATATGATGTGATTGATGAAGCGATTGTAGTTTATAAGTTTCCCCATTGATGTTAGATTATTTAAAAAAAACCAAGGCAAGTGGTCATACACTCAGGATGTCTGGATAAATCTTTAGTGGTTAGTCCCACCTGGACATCTGGCAAGATGGGAGCCATTTGGATGCTATCTGTCAGCAAATTCCTTTTCTTGAACCATTTCCCTATACCATCTGTGTGCATCTGCAATGCTCTTTTGCATTGAACATAGCACTCATTAATATCTGGTGCTGACATCCAAAGGTAAGACAAGTGGCTGGTAAACATGTAGAAAATATAAATTGCATGCATCTTGTTTAGAGATGTTTGGGGCATAAGCATCATTAGGTAGAAATGCGATCACTCCTCTAGGTAATTGTCGAGAAAAAAAAAGGAACAGAAAGAATATTAATGATTTACTTAATTATCTTGCATTTTGTAATTAGGTCCAATTTCTTGGAGTTCAAATTCACAGGTTACTGATCGGACGGTCCGGTTCAAGACCCAGCCCTGACAAGTGCAAGCCACTGTTGAGCCCTTGGACAAGGCCTGTAACCTTATCTCCTCCGGGATGCTGTAACCTGGCTGGCTCGGAGCTTTAATTTTTAAGCATTCCACTGCATATCATACTGACGTTGGCTGTGAATTTGAATGCTCTTCAAATTTGAGACATACATACCGGGTCTCTGTATGACCAAGATAATTCAGAATGCTGTAGGTAAGAAAGTCTAAATTCTATTGTAGTTTGGAATGGAGAGAAGGGCAAATCTGAAATAAAATCAATGGGGATCAAATGAGATGATGGATGTAATGAGACCTTGGGAAAGACCATAGATGGAAGCATGTTGCATGGTTTCCCACCAATATTCTGGGGTAAGTAATTTCCATTGGTGCTAAGTAAAAAGGGATGAGTATAGGTGTTTAGATTATCTCACAGAGACATTCATGCTGTAACTTGGTTTGAAATAAGACAATAGGAGGGATAATAAAGTAACCTATAATGTTTGACCTACAGTAATGTGATTATTTTTGTTACGAGATTAAATAAGGAGAAACCAGTCTTTCTTTGTGACAGCTGGCCTTCTTCTATTACTGACAGCTTCTGCTGGATTCATACTTAATAATGCTGCTGTAAGACAATAGCGGGTCGCTTCTCCTCAGCCTACAGCTCATTAATTTGGTTACTAAGCAACAGCCTGACTCATATGATGAGCTTTATATTATAGTTACTCTTAAGGCAACTGTAAATTGTTTTCCCTGTAAAAAAGATGATGGTAAGCTTTAAAAGATTTCCACCAGATTGCAGCAATGATTAAAGTCAAATATTCTGTCATAACACATTTACAGTATTGTGACTTCCAACAGCTACAGAACATCAGCCAATTTTGTATCCTCTTACACAGAGAGTCAAACACCACCTGATTCCCACATAACTGCTGGATCGGAAATGAAAATCAAATAATGCTTGGCAACCAACTTTCTGTTTTTTTGCTTAAATTCAGGAAAAGATGCTGACTTCAGCAGTTGAACTTTAGATCTGTTTATGCTGTTTAATAGAGCAGTGGACCTGCTGACACTACTACAGTACATCCGATCCTTAAAATTGCCCATAATATCAAAGTGAAGTAAATAATTACTGTGGCCAAAAGTTTTGAGAATGCCACAAATATTAATTTCTATAAAGTTTGCTGCTTCAGTGTTATTAGATCTTTTTGTATTATTATGGTATACAGTATTAAAGTATAATTACAAGCTTTTAATAAGAGTCGAAGGCTTTTATTGACAATTACCTGAGGTTTACACAAAGGTCTGGGGAGTTTCCTGGCCATAGACCCAAAATTTCAATGATTTGTTTCCCTAGACACTTACTTATTGTTATCACCTTTGCCTTATGGCGAGGTGTTCCATCATGCTGGAAAAGGCATTGTTTGTTCACCAAATTGTTCTTGGATGGTTGGGAGAAGTTGCTCTAAGAGGATGTTTTTGTACTATTCTTTTTTCATGGCTGCGTTCTTAGGCAAAATTGCCCTTGGCTGAGAAGCACCCCCACACATTAATGGTCTCAGGATGCTTTACTGGTACATGACAAAGGACTGATGGTAGTGCTCACCTTTTCTTCTCTGGACAAGTTTTATTTCTGGATGCCTCAAAAAATCAGAAAGAGGATTCATCAGAGAAAATGACCCCAGTCCACACCAGTCCAATTCCTGTACCGAAGATAAGTGGCTTCTTTGCGTCCCTTTTGAAATGTGTGAAAGTGGGTACTACCATTTGACACTTATGAAATGCTTTTATACTTCAGTATACCATAGTAACATCTGACAAAAATATCTTAAAACACTGAAGCAGCAGACTTTGTGAAAAATATTTCATTCTCAAAACCTTTGGCCACAGCTGTACATTGCTTTATTCTTGTTAAGGGTGCATTAAAACTAGATAAAAATTGGATCTTAGGAAAACTGATGAGAATGCTGGTCTACTGCAGCATTAGACCAGCATGTGAGATGTGAGATGGCAGGCACTTGAAGATTTAAATTATCAATATAGTACCAATATAGTACCAGTTTCTAAAGATTTCTAAATTGACTCTTAAGCTTTTCATTTCTCCAGGCATATGTGTTGATGGGTGGGTAAATGTTTGTACACAGTGATCTAAAAGTCCATTGACATTCTTGACATTCAGTTTCTGTTCATGCACCCTCGTGTTAGTTTATTGGTTATTAATATTTCAGTGTTTTAAATGTGCAGATGTCAGATGAATATCATTTTGCTCTCTGAGCCTGAGCTGATTTTTTATGCATGAATAGCTGTCGTTGAAAAAAAATATGAATTGCTAAATCATTGTTTCCTATCTGTTTCTTAAATAATTTAAGCATAAGCACTGTATAAAATACAAGACAGTGGTCCAGAAATGTAAACATATTCTTTTTATATAGCCAATTTTATGTAGTTCATGACACACTCATCATTTTATCACCATATGGGTGCACTTTGTAGGTGTAAAACCAACCCTCGTCCATCTGTTACTATGCAGGTATTGTCTTGTACCTCATCTATCAATGCAAATGGACCACCATATAATTACTGCTTACTAGCTATTATTTATGGTTAATGATGGATCATTCTTAGTTCAGTAGCCCCGGTGACCTGGTGGTTTAACAAGCATAGCTGTGTTATGTAAGGAATAAAACACACAATAATGTGCTGTTATAGTAAAGCAATCAATGACGTGTTGATGTGATGTAACGTGAAGCAAAGTTACTGATAAAACCCAAAACAAGATGTCCTAAAGAATATTGTTTAACAATAACATAAATTTGCCAGTGCTAACTATTTTCTTATTCATAGCTATAAAATTCTTTTCCTGACTGACTTGTGAAGCTGATACTGTACGTCAAAAATAAAGCAATCTTACACATGACCTGCAAACCCTCTGTTTGCATTTTTTGATACTATAGAAACAATACCACATTAGAACGGGCACATGAATACAACCTTGCAATTCTCTCTTGCAGCTGGTGCTATTGTCTGAGCTGCTTTTATAGAAAATTAATTAACACTTTTTGACCAATCAGATTTAAGAAATGAACAAGCACATTATATTCTTGCTAGCAATTTAAGTGCAACATTGTAGATGTTAAGACAGAGATTGAACAATCTTTATTATTATTATTATTATTATTATTATTATTATTATTATTATTATTATTATTTAGGAGGCAAACTAGGTCTTCACCATCCACTATCAATTAGCAGTGTTAGTGTTTGGACACAGGAAGATAGTGGTTGGGTTTTTTTTTTAATTGGTAGACCAGTTAATTTTTTTTATCCAGCAGTGACTTTTATTCATGAAAAATATCCTAGTACCATTATAACTTCATACTTGATACTTGCAATAACTAATAAAATGTTCACTGAGTATAAATTAGGATGACCACATCATATATGGTCTATGAGGATGAGGATGAGGATGAGTGGCATACATACAATGTGAGACTTCACAGTCTGGAAGAAAACTTAAGACAGAAACATATGGCGTCACCTGGTGATGAAAGCAACATCCTAGCGGATATGCTTCAGATGATAATGATAAGTGTTAACTAAAAACAGAGTCCAGGATTTATTGGTAAGCACTAGATAGATAGAAAGCGAAAGAGTGAGAGAGAGAGAGAGACAGAGAGAGAGAGAGAGATGTGAATGTGTGTTTTCACCTTGAGATTGTACCATTTCCTTGGACTCTAAATGCAATGCCAGAAAATTGCGTCAGTCAAGAAGAAGGCAAAATGACAATTTCTATTTCAGTCAGATAGACAAACAGTGGAACCTTGACTGAATTGAATGTGATTGTTGCTCTGTGCTAAAGAACACTGTGACCTTATAAAACTCTCGACGAAAATCTGGAGCCAGCTAAGCCTGAATGACACTCAATCACGCCTCTCTCTTTCATTACCAGATTTAGACAAACTTATGAAATGTTTTTCACAAAAATGGTTACTTCTTAAGACTGTGATTAATGTTTAGGTATTTAAAGGAGGAATAAGAATAAATAATAAATAATCTAAATAAAAAATAAATAGTTATATATACTATTCATAAAGTCCAACAATAAAATATGAGCAATGTTAACAATCACACTCACTCATTCTCTATACCGCTTATCCAGTATGGGGTCGTGGGAGGCCTAGAGCCTATCCCAGGGGACTCAAGCCATGAGGCGGGGTACACTCTGGACAGGGCACACAAGCACACGCATACTACAGCCAATGTGAAAATGCTAATTTATTTTCCAATTGACTTTGCATGTCTTTAGACTGTGAGTGGAACCCAGAGTACCTAGATCAAAAGACAAACACAGGGAGAACAGGAAAAATCCACATATACAGACAACTTTATCAGTGAATTGGACTCTCAACCCTGGAGGTACAAGGCCATAGCGCTAAACACTATGCCACTGTGCCTCCTATAATAATAATAATAATAATAATAATAATAATAATAATAATAATAATAAAGAAATTGAATAGAATGTAATATAATGTTTTATGTATTTTACTAATGATTCACTATTACATTATTATGACAAAAGAAGCTTGCATCGTGACATCACACTGTGTAAACTGTGAATCACGCTGATGTATGGCTCAAGACAAGGAAGGAGAAGTGCACAGAATACATACGGATGAAATACCACATTAATTCTGCAAAGAAAGGTAATACGAGTAAAATTAAAAGAGGACAAAAAAGAAAATGAAAAGCAAAGCTATGATTAAAAGTTGTGTGTGTGTATGTGTGTGTGTGTGTGTGCGTGCGTGCTTGTCAGTGCCATGCACATTCATTTATCCAGCTCACAAGTGAAAGTTAGGTTTCAAGCACAGTGTAATTATAGCTGGGGATGTCAGTTTGACATTAATGCAGCCAGCAGAAATTCCCTAATTGGCCTCAGAGGAGAGAGTGAACCAGAAAATATATTAACATTTTTGGGGGTAAAAAGCATATTTTGCCTAATCCGTTCACTTTCCCACAATATTTGAAGACCAAAATGCCCCAGGCACAAGAATTTAAATGAGCAATTTTGTTTTTGAAGGAAACGGCCAATGAGACAGAAAATAGACTAAAGGGAAATCATTAGTGTATGAGAGATCCTGACAGGCTCGCCTGGCTGACTGGCTGGCCTGTCACCGCGAGTGTGTGTTCTTCGGCTCTGCGCTACGAGCTAAGCGGATAACATGAAGAGACCCATAAGCGTGCAGCCAGAAGTCAAAGCCTATTATCTGGAATTTCAAATGTGGGGCTGAGCAAAGGGAAAGAAAAGGAAAATAGGATAGGAGGGGGAATGAAAAAAAAAACAGTATAACAAACAAAACACAACCACCAAAAGGTTTAAAATTTTGTTGAATACTTTAAAAAAGTAAACCTCTGCTAACACTCACATACACTGTACAATGTAATAATGGTCTCTATTTTAATTAAATGTATAATTGAATTAACCAGGTTCTCTAATTTTTTTGGTTTTACCTTCCTACGATTGCCAAAGATGCTAAAAACAGTCATGGCTGCAATACATAAGTTAGAAACAGTGGTGTTGTCATATGGCTTATGAACTGATGTGATATGACCGTGTGAAAGAAAATGCAGCCAAGTGTAGTCAGGAGACGTTAGGCTGGTCCCTCTGTGATGGAGTGGCTGAGGCTGGCATGGCCCAGGGCTGGCACTGCAGGGCATGTACTCCGTTTTTGCATCGCACTGGCCTTTTGAAACAAAACACAGTGTAAGAACATCCCAGCCCTGGCCGAGGGGGCCATCTATTGCTCGTTCGGCAGGAAAGAAAAGGAAAGATGAGAGGGAGGGGAGAGGGAAGTGAGAACAACAACAGATCTCAGACCATGCGTCTCTTTTAGAATGACTACAAAGGGCATCTGATATTCCTACTTGCTTAGAGTCAGATGCCGTTGCTGTTTGATGGTCCGAATGTTTCATACAGTATATACCTCAGGGGTGTGTGTGTGTGTGTGTGTGTGTGAGAGAGAGAGAGAGAGAGAGAGAGAGCACAATATGAGCTTGTAAGGTCACACATATGAGTATGTGTACATGTGTATTCTTATTTTCATTTATATTTTACCACTCCATCAACTGCTTTCTACAGACAGAAGAGTGTATGTGGATTTTTTTACAGGCTAAAATATACCAAGCGAAGCATTTAATCAGAGGCTTTGATAAACATTTGGCACAAAGTGATGGGCTTATGTTTCTGACGCCCACAGCCCAGGGCGAAAGATTGAGACAAAGACGGCTTTTCAGTGGCAATCCATCCCCCACATCAGCACACCTGTCACTCATGCTGACATCAGGACAGGAGATATCAAAGAAGGAGAGGACTTTTCATCTCAAAGAGGCATAGACATGGTAAATGCTAAAAAAGTTCCCAAAATGTTTTAAAACATTTGGCATAAAATAAGAGCCTCTAACATTTAGTTGTGGTCTTCTCACAATCTATACAAAAGAACATGAGAATACATTGTCAGTTTCCAGCATTAAAAAAATAATTTTTCATTTAAGTATAAATAGATCAAAGTATGTTTCCAACATGATTTATTTCAAACAGCATCATTATAGCTCCTGCCATGGAGCATTTTGCAATGAAAAATAGCACTGTAAGCTTAATGATACCTTCAGAATACATTTCTGATATACATAATTTATTATGTAATGTAGAAATCTAAACCTTTGAAGGAGAACAAGAAGAAGAAGAAGAAGAAAAGCTGATCTTTATATCACTGAAAGTGTCTATGGGTCCCAAGAGTCAACATGGTGAGCATGTAGGTGTTTGTGAAGATGGAAAGGCTCTTTAAAATGCCCAAAGCATTATAGGACTTGACTATTCTAAAAGAAGTCAGGGAATTGGCTGGAACTTGCCCTTAGCAGCATTTCTGGGATCACGTTGGTTTGGCCTTCAATGCTGCTGTTTAGAAAAAGAGACAAGAGAAAGTGGTCTCAGACTATTGCAGTTCTCACTGTAGTGTTGGAGAAAATGCCCAGAGGAGCTTGATGTAGAAAGCAACCACAAGTCATCTGGATATGAAGGCCATTGTGGATTGTACATTGCTGATTGACCACTTATACCCTTCAATTATTTTTCAATGCAGAGTACACCTAAAATAGTAAAATTAAAAGTTCTCCATGGCAACGCAAATGTAAAAATTATTTCCCATTACTCTTAGGGCTTTTATTACTATTGTTCATGTAGCTGAGTATAATATAAGTTTATATTATTATTATTATTAATATTATTATTATTATTATTATTATTATTATTATTATTATTAAACTTTGCTACATTTCATGCAATTGGATTTGAAAAGACATAAACCCTCATAAATACTTTAGGGTCTCAGAAAGTACAGCAGCATAGCAATAATTCTGGTGCCTTACAGGTTGATGCTGAAAACTCTAAATGCCCACAAATGTCCAAATCAACTTGCATATGTGGGCCAGGGAAAAGAGGGAATGATTGACATTTCATCCAAGATGTATTCTTGCAATATTCCCAGCGTTTACGTAATAAGTTCTGAATCTACTTAAACCTTAAGAGAATAAATTCTGAAGATGAATGAATAAAGATGGGGTTTAATATTTATTGAACTTCTGAAGTTCTACTGTATTTTTATTTTTACATGCACATGCGAATGGGGGCTAAAAGTATTGAAACAAAAGAAAAAAATTAGTGTTTTAATGACACTCATTTTTACAATAATGGCAATAAAGATAATTTGTTATTTTATGCAATGGAATTGTTATGTACCTTGAATGAAACTTGCATAAAGGGATATTTTATACTATATAATACTACTGATCAGAAGGTCCCAGATTCAAACCCCAGCACCAACAAGTTGCTACTACTGGGTCCTTGAGAAGGCCCTTAACCCTCAACACCTCACATGTACAGTATATTGTGATAAAAATTTAACTTGCTCTGGGTAAGGGCTTCTGCAAATGCTGCAAACGTGAACACAACAAATGATATTTAATATGAAGTTCTTTATTCTTAAAAACTTGGCAATCTGGCTGGGCATGGAGTCAAAAAGATGTCTACAGTACTCTGGTGTCACTTTCTCAATCTATGCCTGCTTTTCTGGAGCTCATGTACAGAAGACATTTTCTTGACTGCTACTGCATTCTTCGCCATTGTCAAACAGAATTCTTGGGTTTAGGTCTGGAGATGACCCAGGTTTTGGCTCCAGAAGCTGAATATCATTGTCATTGGTTAATTAGCACAACCCACCAGAAGTCATTGGTTTTGTGTACAGTGAGAGCTATAATACATGGCATATGTTGTCCTAATGCTTTTGGCCACCACTGTACAGTAACTGTAAAGAAATTAAATATCAAATGCCATAGAATAATTTCCACATTACTATGATGAAATAAAAAACTTTTTTTTGTAAATCCTGATTCAACTTTATTCAGTTGTATTTGGTTATGGCATTTACAGATTGATGTTGGCACAAAGCAGCTTTACAGGAATCTGAATGCATGTTTAGATCCCTCCTTGAGAAAATGCATGGAGGAAACTTTAACAATAAACAAACCAAAAAGAGACAGCCATCAGCTTATTGGACCGATCCTTACAATATGTAGTCGCATTGGAGCAAAGGCAAAAACACTACGTGTGGAGAAAGAATGTTTAGAATGAGTACAGTATGTTAAATAAGAGTCCTGGGATAAGCATAAAGCACCTTAAATAAGTAAATATAATGAGTCGTATATATTTTTTTTATTTATTGTTTATTATAATTTTTTAATGCATTAGGTAATTTTTCCATTCTACTTGTTGATGTGGTTACTCAGAGGAATTCAAATTCTGTGAATTTCAAATTCTGTGAAATCTGTATGATGCCAATTTGGCCATTATCACATTAACATTGCTATTACTATTCCAAATGCTGACAAAATCCGATTTGGATGCAGTGCCAATGCATTGGAGGGCACCATGCACACACCCACACATTTGCACACTCATTCATGCTTAGACGCAGTTTATCTTAGGCAATCGATGTACTTGCAGGTTTTTAGGAGGTGGGAGGAAGAAGCCTGGAGAAACCAGAAAAAAAACCCTGTGGACACACAGAGAACATCCACACAGACAGTAAGCCAAGCTCAGGATTGAGCCACAGACACTGGAGCTGTGAAGGGGCAACACTACCTGCTGCACTGCTGCGGCAGCCTACTGCTTGAGTTTCTAGGCTACAAATCAATAAATCAGTAAATAAATATATTGTTGACCTGGACTTTGAGGAAACTCTTTGAGAATCAATATAGCAAGAAGTGATGTGAGTAAAATTGACTACAGTAATCACTAAGTGAAGACATATGTGCTCAGAAGGATACACCCACACATCACCTAAAGCACTTAATGTCAGTCTCACTTACTGCTGCCAAAGCCACTTGATATTTGTTTATCTGTACATATAGACTAAAATAAATTTGTTCTTGCATACAGACCCTAACACATTTCACCATACTTGCCTTAACCTTATATGATCTTTATGAATTATTAAATGAAGAACCCCGGACTGTTGCAAAGAACACTGTCTATCAGTGCTGTTGAGTCTTCCATGTGCTTTACAGTTGGTACATTGCCTGTGGAGATGACACATCAAATGTTCACACTGCTTGGATTTGAATGGTCTACTCAGACTTTTATATGGTGCATTTTATATGAAGCAACATGTTACATACATATCGTGTTTTAGAAAAACTGCTTGTTGCCTTGTGTAATCAGAAATACCAAGTACACACCATCCATCTGAATGTGAAGGCCATTTGAGGTACAACAGAAATCTCTGCATATTGCTTACCAATTCATTCTGCTTTTATTGTTTATAAAGTAGTTAACATATAAAATTAAATTAAAGCATTCAAATTAATTAATCAATACCAAACAAGAGGAAGTGCTGAATGCGGTACAGCTGTGATGCGGACCTAGACTCGAGGATGAAGCCAGAGTGCTGAAGAAATCACAGCTGTGCTGATATTCCATACAACAGCATGACCTCAAATATCATATTGCCTTCATACGACAGTTCAACAAACACCAATTATTATCATCAGATTATGATTTGTTTGTTTATTTAACCAGTTATTTTGCTCTGCCAACACAAATCCTTTTGCATCTGGTGGACTTAATTAACTGCAACTGATGGAGCTGGCAACCAACAATATAATTAATAGAGTGAAAGTAGTTTACATTTTTTACCAGTGCTTAAAAGAATAGTTTCACTTTATACTTCCATTTATTTATTTCAGGTTTTTGTGCTTAAATCTCAAATAGCATTAAATGGAAAGCCAATGCACTATGTAGGGTGTACAATCACTTGTTGCACATACCAATTAGTGCCCTCAATCAGGGGTTACGGAGGGAGTTGGGATTCAGCCTTATTAGAATCTGGGTAGCTTTGTACTTCATGTTAGCTGTGAATAGGACATTCCTAGGGACACAAAGTGTCGTTTGAGATGACATAATGTTATCAGATGTGTTTTCTTACCGAAAGCGGTTCTATGACTGGTTGAATGTGGGTTTTGGCAGGCAGCTGCTCTCTCCTCAGTACTGCCAACCTTACTGACATACTTTTACCCATGCTGTGACCAACAGTTAGTGTAATTAACAATTGCTAGAACACCTGTGATGATAAGTGATCCATATAGTTAAGCATCCCAAGGATCGTTATGGGCTACTGTATATCACACTTGTCTAATCAGAATACTCAATCAGAACTAACTGGTATATAATTTAACATTTTAAACTTGAAGAGAGATCAATTTCATTAAATTAAGTCTAAAAAGCTATACACACAAACATTCTGTAACCATTAGCAACTTCTTGTAGAAGTTACTTGCAATGAAACCTCAGCACTTATGAATTTTCGCCTTAAGAATAGAAATTCACAATTTTGCAAGAAATTTCTATCAGCATAAAAAGCATTTTCAGTATACGAAAGAATGAAACAAACCAAACCAAACCAAACCAAACGTCATGTACTTCCAGGAACCGTTCAAAACTTGTTTGCATCAGCGGAAAATCAAGCAAAGTTAGTTCATGAATTTTAAGAATAGTTTTGAGTCAGTGAAAACTGTTTCGAAAGAGTCAACCCACAATACCAACAATAACTTTACATTATTTTGTTATATTGGTATTTAGATATTTTTCCTTGGCTGGAATGGATTATCTAAATGTATTTCATTTATTTTTGGAAAATTTGAATTGTTGAACAATACGAATTGTTGCCATAAGAACTCATCTCCAGAACAAATTAAATTTGCTTGCAGAAATTCCACTGTAATTGCAAATTACATTTCAGACCTGGCACAGAAGGAGTCAAGGCAGGGTTTAGTGTGGCACTAGTTGGTTAGTAAATAGTTGGTTGGTACACTAATGCTTAGGCTGTGGTTTATTCATGCTTACGCCTTGTGAGGATTCAAAATGAGTCCCATCCAACACTCTGATAACAGATTTGATCTGTTTCCCATCCTGACATGTTCCCTCTTCAAGTTAGATTTGTACCTGCAAATGTATATAGACTACATTTTCTTCAATAAAGAATTAAATATAGCTATAAATATGACAGAGCTATTTAAGACATTACTTTTAATATGTCTTATAGGGCTAAAAGATGTGCTTTTTCAGCATCCAATTCCAGATTTAGTCATCTTTTGATGTTATAATAACCTCAACTCTTTGGGGAAGGCTTTCCACTAGATTTTGCAGCGTGGCTGTGGGATTTGCCCATTTAGTCACAAGAGACTGTGTGAGGTCAAGCAAGGAAGGCTAGGATGCAGTTTGTATTTCAGTTCTTTACAAAGAAGAATTGGGGTTGAGGTCATGGCTTTCTGCAGGCCACACTATTCAATTCAGTAAACAGTTAATAATATACATTCCTTGAATAATTTCAGTATATATTAATTTCCTTGTTTATTATTAAAATGTTGCAATTTTAACAGAAATGCTCATTTATAAGTTTTTCAAAAAAATATTTATTAGTAGTAAATGTAAGAAGAGAAACTGAGAGCTCAATGTTTTTCATCTCTAATGTACAGTATAAGGACTTTTAGACAAATGGCAACGATTCACAGTCAGTATCAGTAAGAACCCACAAAAACTATATTTACTATATTCAAGGAGAAAAGGTGGGAAAAGGAGAGGTAGAGAAAGGGAGAGAAGCCGATCCCCAGGCCTTATCCTTGTTACTCGTGCACCTGATGGGAACACAGGAGAGCTGGCTGTTACTTCTCATCAATACAGCACAGCTCTTTGTCAGTAATTTGCAATAAGTGTCTGCGCCATACCTTTAGGGAACTGGAAATCATTACCGACTGAGGTGCTGCTTGCCTCCTAATTGGAAGCATTGGGCCCTATCAACTGAGGATTTTCCCACATCTTTGACAGATACCAATATGAAAATCATTGTCCGGTTGTCAATTTAAGAGACCGTTAAAAGAGCTTATTTTAATTTTAATTGGAACATTCAGCCCCACTTCATAGTCAACTATAAAGAACATAAAAAAATTTGACTTGGACCTAGTGTGTGTGCATATGTATCTGTGTCCATGTGTAAGATAAAAAAGTTAAAGTCATAAGGAATTAGCTCCAAAGTATAATACTATGTAGGTCAAATTGACAGGTTAGTGTTGTGACCTGATTACAAATGAAGGCAGCAAGCTTGTGCATTTAGTTTACAAAAATCCTTGCCCGCCGGTTTCCAGGGAGTTCATGATGGGAATAGAGTGCAGCCGAGTCCGGCCTTGCAAAGCTCCCAATTAAGCGAAACCTCATCCGCTTTTAAGATGTTTGCCTGGTGTGTTGGCGCTAGCATCGATCAGGATGGCTAAAGTGGCTGGCCGATTGTGCATATTTATGCGTGCTGCTCTCTCCTCGACCCTAAGCTGGGCTCTACACTCTTCTTTTTTTTTTTAAATAGGGCACAGGAGGCTCTGCAGGAACCGTTTGCTCATGAAATGAAACAGTTGCAAATGCTAGTAGATATAGCTGTGGCTAATATACAGAAATGGCTATACTGCTGTCAACAAATTGCAGGGCTTTGTGTTGTGCGGTCGTTGTTTATATCTTATAGCGGGTGTGGTGAGGGAGGTTGGATTATTTTGACCTGATTTAACATGACAGTGATGGTTGATCGTCCATGACACACACTAATTACTCATACCCCCAAAACACACATAACCACAATCCAAACACATGATTTGATGGTCAAATTTAAGTCAGTACTCAAGGACAATCCCAACATGTCATTCATAAATGGGTGCATTTGATGGGTAAATATGAATCTAATCATGCATGACTGTGTAACAATGCTCTGGAACTCTATACAGATCAGGGATGAAGAAAAGAAACAAAAGGATATGCTGTAAGAAGAATCCAAGCATGCTTGCAATAAGTGTGTGTATGTGAGTGTGTGTGTGTGTGTGTGTGTGTGTGTGTGTGTGTGTGTGTGTGTGTGTGTGTGTGTGTGTGTGTGTGTGTGTTTTCTTTCCTTCTTTCCTTAGTGTCCACTCTCTCTGGGAGCTGCTGTCATGTTTACCGGCTGTTTGCCTCGCTGTCAGAAAGCATTTGGAAAGCGTAGCTGTCTCAGCTCACTTACAAGGGGGATTCATTTGACCTCATTACACCGCAATAAAGCAGGAAGCTGGTTTACTAAATATCACTGTGCCATTCACACTTCACATCGCATCACGCAGAAGAGTGTGGTAAAAACATGGTTCCAGAGATGCGCAGAGAGGAGGGAGTAGTGGGGGAAGGTGTGTGTGTATGTGTGTTGACCTTCGCTAGCCAGAAGGGATTTTGAAAAGCGTGAGGGAGGAGGGCGGGGGGGTTGGTAACAGCTACATAAAGCCCTGTTTAAGAGCAAAGGAAGAGAAGAAAAAAAAAAGATTTATGCTTTTAATTAATGGCAATTAAACCATGCCTGTTGGGCTGGCCTATGGCAATTGTTCTCAGCACAAAAAAAGAAGGCCATTTTGGTGACAAGCACTCGATTCGTCTAAGTTCTATCAGGGGAGAAGACACTGCAGGCAAAAACCCACTGAATCAAATCAATAAAAGAATTAAACATTCAGAAATTGCATTTTGACATTCATCAGATGGAGCCGAGCTTTGATATTTCTGAATTCCTCAGAGGTGATGTAGACAAGAAAAGCATCAGTTAGAGAACAATCAAAGGCTCTTGTTAGTATGTGCTGTCAGATGCATCGACCGCTATTAATTACTACAAATTAATGTGACTCTAGCCTCCTGTGCTGATCGAGATGATAATAAGGCTGAGTTGCACATGTGGGGGAAACATATGCAGCCCTGCCAAAAATAATAAGTCAAACTAGCATTCACTCCCATGCAACCAGGTTTACAGCATTGGGTGTTTAACGGATGTGATTGTAAACCCACAAACTCAAACATACATAAACACATTCAGCTTGAACACACAAAATTCTATAATTGCTCCAGTGAGCCCTCCATCCCTTGCTTTGCTCTAAATAATGTATGGTTGTGGCTTAGGGTTGTTCTCTGTTATGGCTTCTTTGCCACCAAGTGCCACTGAAATCACAAACACAAAATGACATACCGTATTATATAAGACTTATAACAACTAAGTAGTTCTTTAAATAGCCCAGGGTCCTTTGCTTGCAAAAGGAGTTCTATGTGGAACCCTCTCTGAAAGTACAGTACCAGACCAAAATCTGGGCATATCTTCTAATTCCATTGCCTTTGCTGATTTTTATTTCATCCAAAATATGCTATAAATATGCTATAATCTCCTTTGAACCGTTAATATTGAGATGTGTCTGCTACCTACGCTCTGTAATCTGTAGTGCTGTAAATAGGTGATTTTTGATGTTGGTAACTCTAAATTTCTGAACTTCTCTGCAACAGAGATTTTGGTCTTGCTTTCCTCGATTGGTCTTCATGAGGGCCAGTTTCATCATGGTGCTTGATGGGTTTATCAAATGCACTCGACAGCACTGTTCTTGCCAAATCCATTCCAGAACAGCTGCAGACAGGTGTTGTTGTTACTTAATAACCTAATTCCATGTGTGTTATTTCATAGTTTTGAAATCTCCAATATTGTTATAGAATGTGGAAAATAAATCAATAAACAAAAATCTAGAATTAGAATGTGTTTCCAAACTTTTGACTGGTACTGTATAAATGCTTTAGGGGGGGTTTCAGCAAAGCACCTAAAACAGAATAATATTTCAGGATTCTAAATTTACCTAGAGAGAGAGGGGATGAGAGAGAGAGAGAGAGAGCACAGCTTGTGTGATTATTCTTTATTGGCAGGTGTGTGCTCTCTTAGCTTCAGAGCAGCAGCTGCAGGTCTTGGCTCTGGCCTTCTGGCCTTGTTGACCACCTTTAAAGCTGTTCATGATCTTATTCTCCAGAGACACTACTATCTGGATTTAGCCACCTTTGACACCTGTGAGTAAGGCTGAAGACTAAAGGGCCATAGATCTTACTGCAGCATGATTATAAATATATAAACACACATATAAACACTATATAATATAATGTACCCATATGTAATATAATATAGGAAATACAGTTATAGAGAGTAAGTTGATATGTAAATCTCTGCAACCAGACCAAACCTGTATGAGAGGGCAAGGGTTTTATGAGCTATGGGAGTTTAATATTAATACAATATGAGCATATATCCTCTCCTTTAGCAATTTATCAATTCAGAGCACAAAATTCACTATCTATCTATCTATCTATCTATCTATCTATCTATCTATCTATCTATCTATCTATCTATCTATCTGTATGTACAGTATGTATGTATGTATGTATGTATGGCAGCTGTGGTAGGCAAAATAATTCAGTGAAAAATACATTTGAAGTATAAGTAAATTAAAATGAACAGTCTTTTCCTGACAGATTTCTGACAAATTAGCATGAGTACATGATATTAATACTGTTCTGTTCAGCAAAATTTACATGGAGTTCCTGCTTATTGTACATTGAATCACATTTAACTCCACTGAAAATTATTAGTTAATCAACAGCATTTTATGGTAAAAGCCCCATCATAAGATTGTCTTTTTGTTTGCTTCCATGTAATTCTGACCTTAAGCCTGTTTACAATGTGTTCACATTGATAGACCTTGAAAGTCTTTAACTATCATGTTCTTATTACAACATAGAGTGATTTACAGGTTAACCTCTCCAGATTGTAATGAGAACACAAACGCTTGTTAAAACACTTATTAGTACTCTCAGCATGCAGCTTTGCACTAAGGAATCTTTGGTTGTATTGCTAGTTGTATTAATTGTAAATATAATGTGCTCTACATAACGTTAATGTTACTGATGGACCAGAATGCACCAGAACATCAGCTTCTCCTGGAGGATAGATAATCATCTTTTGCCAATCGTGCTGCATTCCTAAACTGCTTTACTAAACAAAACGTTAGTGTGCTGTTCTGTTATCATCACTTCTGTGTATGGCTAAGGGGCGTGGCTCTGTTTGGGCACATGAGTCATAGGCCTGCAGTCACAGCAGTAAATGATGATTTTAAGCATGAAGTGGGAAATAAGTTCTTTTATAGTGTGAATTTGGTGCACACAAGCAAAATGGCACATTTCCACTTTGTAACAGAAAGTCACATTGAGAGCCCAATAGAAATGAGATGTTGAACCTGCATAATTACAAAATGCTTCATCTTGTCAAACAAAGTCATTTATTTCTATTGGAAAGGAAAATTTACATTAAAAACATTAATGTTACATTTAAAATGGCATTGAGGCCTTAATATTAACAAAGGACTTTATAATGTACATTAGGGTGATTCATTTTATCATTTGTAATTCCTTAACTAATATAACCTACAAATTAAGAATTGATAACCAGTCCATTCGAAATAGAAAAACAATGCATTTTCATCATTCATCTTGTGACTTAAAATTGATGCTTAATAATCTACACATTTCAATTCCAATATGCTGTGACATGCAGACAAAGAAACGGTCAATATCCTAATATTCATGGACATAAATCTAAATCTTTTGTCCACAGTATTAACATCATGCTCCTTGTTCACTGCAGGTCCTTACACTTTGCGTTTAATTTAGAACACTGAACATACGTATGTAGGAAAGTGCAAGTTTTAAGGAACTTAAACTAAATGTAACACACTCTGTATTTAGGAATATAAAATAGTTGGTATGTTGGTAATATTATTTTAAAAACACTCTATTACTTAATTTGTACATGTTCTAATGCAACATAAAATATGGTGTTCATATGAATATTATTTACCTAAAAATCTGAATTTGCAAAATGTGATGTGGTTGCTTCTGTAAAAAAAAGGAAACAAAAATATTATTGTAGTACGGTCATGTTGTGCATTACATCTTTTTTGTGTTTAAACTACTTATATGCCAATTCTACAAAGAACATATATATATGTGAAAAACCACTGATAAAATAAATAATAAAACCCCTCATTTAAAAACTGCATTTTGTGTTTACTTGTGTTA
>JAOTQY010000015.1:15896925-15923637 GCA_026413445.1 Dolichallabes microphthalmus
AACAAATGGTTCAGTGTGCAACTGCTGTTCACTCTCTAATCCTATAATAAGGCCGATGTGACGTGTCTCTCTTGTGCCACACACACACACAAGTTCTTTCAACTTCTACATGACTGTTCATAACATCCCTTTTAGGTTTTTTATTCAAATTTTAAAATCATTTTTAATTTGAGCACTCAGTCTGTTTCTTCTTCTTTTTTACTTTTTTGTTGTCACCTTTTATGGACTTCAGACCCCAAGAAAAAAGGCAGAGCAGGATGGAGCGAGAAGAGAAGTAAAAGTGCAAAGAAATTAAGAAAAAGCATTTGTGAGGAATGAGAGAGATTAGTGCCTCTCTGCTTCAGTGTATCAGGACAGGGATTAGTGCGGCCTCAGCTGTGCCTGCCAATCCCCTGACTCAGAAGAATTACAAGTATTATCACCCAGATCGTTAAAGCTTGGCTCATAGATTGCTGAACGGCTTCGATCAATTCATCCCAACATAACACGCCGCCAGCCAGGCCCCCTGCATGAGAACTTGACTTAATTGGCCAGTAAGTGGTGGGGAAGAGTGCATACTATTTGATCAAATTTCTGAGCTGTGGGAAAAAGGGATTACAGTTTTTGTGCAGAACGAGCAAGAAGAAGGAGGAGGGGCTGCTACAGGTCAGAGCTGGTGACTTTGGCTAAAAGGAGTGCAGTTAAAAAATGTTGGCCCATTTGGTGGCAGAACGATAGAGCAGGAGGGGAAGAGGAAAAGAAAAGAAAGGGGAGGAAAGGAAGAGAAAGAAAGAAAAGGAGAGGAGAGGGGGATCCAGGTCATCCTTTTGCTGGAGGAGATGGACTCATTCATCATCAACCCCCTTGCCCTCATTTCTGCCTAGAGATGGCTGTAAACTAACAACTTCCATGTGCTTTTGTCCTTACTTCATTACACCGCCTATATCTTTTGGCAGATCAAAGAATGCATATTCCACATATTTTATATTTTATATATGCACATACTATATCATTTACAGTTGCTTAATCCATTGTTGAGCCTGCACACTGTCATGTAAGATTTATTACACCAAATTGCTATATTCCTATTTAGTTTTTACTTTTAGTATAAACCCTCCCATTCCAAGCTTATACATAAGCATAGGCTTACTGTTCTATATAAAGAGAGTCTTTTAGACCTTCTAATTAAGAGTAATTTGAACAAGAATCCTCACTCAGACTTTGACCCCAATGCAGAATAGCCTTGGCTAATAGGTATCTGAATAAGTTAAAAAGCCAAAGCTCTACTTAAATCACGGCTTGCAATATTAATGTCTGAAAGTGCTGAAAGCCATGAGAATTACAGCAGAGTAGCTTTCTAATTTAGTTGCTAGCAAGTCTCTGGTCAGTAGCACTGAAGAGACAAGTGAGAGCATGGTTAACATCAGATATTAAAATGCTGTTAGTACAGAGGCCGTCTGTGTGTGGAAATTATCAAAGTAAACTAAAAGGGAGTGTGTATCATATCGTTTCCTTCATGGGGATTGTCACCAAGCAAAGGTGTTTGTTTCATCCTAGGATTGGGTGCATTTTTAAGCCTGTGTGCGTGTGTGTGAAACTCATTCCCTGCCCAACTCTCAGGATAATTCTTGTCTAGAGAGCATGCGTTAGTCACCGAAACTAAAGTGCTGTGCACATTAATTTTGCTTTTGCCAAGGCACCCACCTGCATGAGACACAAGGAACTGTGCATCTGTAATTCTGGCAAAAAAATGAGCAACCCTCCTGGGGAATGGGCGCCGGAGCTGGCAGACAAAATTAGACTCACTGCTGGTGCAGCTATTCATAATGTCATTAACATAAAGGCAATTAAATGAGTTTTTAACCCTCAACCTTTTATTGTTATTAATGAACATCGAATATATAGGATGTGCAGACAAGGCTGGGCCAGTAATTATCTCCTCATCAGCGCGATGAAATAGGCCTAAATGGGAAGGTAAAACAAATGATTATTGGTGCTGTTTGCACCAGGGCGGGCCCAAAGGGGAAAAATGATGGCCATTTTAATTTAATCACATGACATGGTACCAGGAGGGTTAACTAGATGGGTTTTTCTTCTCACTGAGTATGGTCAAGCTCACATGTCCTCTACAGATACGAATAAAGAGCTTCATATGACTGGCAGTACGAGTGCTATTAACAACTCATGGGAGAAATGTGTGTGTTTAAGGGTTGAGTGGGAAAGTCGTGATATTTAGAAATGTCTTCTTGACCTGTTGGTTTAAAAGAGTCCATGCCAAGCCTTTGCTTGAATGTTCCATTTTAAACCTCTGTGCTCATTGAAAATGCAAAGAGCTATGAATATGAATGAATATGCAAATTGGAAATGTCCCCATGTCCTCCTGACATCTTAAAGTCACCACTTTCTAGTCCTGTTCCACCATGCTTTTACCTGTACGGTACTATGCTATTACAAAACCCAGGGGACTGCTCTGGTAAAACACAACCCTTTATTTGTGAAGCTTAGACTCACCCTTAACTCTTAATACCTGTAAGATATTTGTTACCACACTGAGTTTAGGTATTCATTTGCAATAAAAATTTATCATATGTTAGCTGGTCATCTATCACAGGTACAGTAGATACACACAATATTGAAACAACTTTAATTTTTTTTATCATTTTATTTAAACAACAACAAATGATCGCTAATGTGAACTTTGTTTGCTTGCTAGATATTTAAAGTAATTTTTAAAACTGTACAGTAAAGTCCATCTATCTAACTTATATTGTTATTATATTTTTTGTCTTCTTACAAAATATTTATATTTTATATTTCTATACTTTATATTTCTACCCATGATAAGTGTTAAATATGTGTTTCCCAAAGTCACTAACTGAGCTCATACAAAATTATTAGCAAGTTATTTACTAATAAAAAATGACTTAGGAAAGCTGTTTTTTTTTTTGTTATTTAAAAAATATGTCATTAATAATTTACGTTAATGTGTTAAATAAAAAAATGTTTAACAACGATTCCTAAAATACTACTCTATATAATCTCCACAGTCACTGATAAACATATTATGATCGCAGAGGCACTGTTCACATCACCTATAAACTATAGGTAACAACGTGAGTTCAGATTAACTTCTAGTGAGTCTTAAGAAAACAGTTCACATCCTGAAATATTTACACAGCTTTCACTTTGAAGGAGCAAACTGAACGAGGGTACAGTGTATGACAAGGATGATAAACAATTTCTCCTCCAGTGCCTCAATATGACATGGCAGAGAAACTAGTTTATTTTGTCTCAGAGAAGAGGAACATTAATCATGACTATTAGTGTGTGTATGTATGGTAGTGGGTGTGTATCTATGTGTGTCCTTGACTGGGAGCGCACGAATGGGCCCAAACATACTAATGCACAATGACAGAGATACAGTTTATCAACAACAAACAAAAGAAAAAAAACTAAATGCGTTTCATCAAGTGGCGAATCGATCGGAGCTCAAAGACAAAGCATAGTGTTATCCGCATGGCACTCGAGGCCACAGGGGTTTTAACACAAGAGCCAAAACACTCCCAACAAGAAAACACTCCAGCTAAAACACCTTGTCTCCCCCGCCCTCCTGTTTTTGCTCTCTCTGTTTTCTTCCCTTTGCTCCCTAGACAATGTGGCTGGAGGTCAGAGGTTATCGCCACCACGTTCTCGAGGTCTGCAAACAACTCATTAGCAGGCTGCGGTCTCTGAGGCCCAGGGGCTCTGGGGAAATGGCAGTAGAGTGGCGTTGTGGAGGCCTGTGTGTTATACAATGTCATCCCATGAGATCTGAGTGCCTAGGCCATGTTTAATCAATAATTAGCTCTTGTCAGTTTACACACAAGTTGATGAGGACGAAAAACCTTCTGATGCAAAACAGATGAGTTAACTTGACCTTCTCATCACTTGATGAAGTTACAATAATAACAAGTAACAAGTGACGTTACAATAATACACGTAGGGAGTACAAAATTATCATGCTATTACACAGAATCATTCCTGGAAGTCGAAACTCTTGACAAGCACGCAAAAATGAGTTCTAGGTCAACTTAGAAGTATGTGAAGAAATAGCATCTCAGTACTGTGGTGACAGACTCTTGTTAGGAGCTGTGTTTATGGTATCCAAATTGAAAAAACAAGCCTGCAATATGGAGAGTGTGACTTTTCACAGCTCCCTGGACTGCTAACTAAGCTGTCAAATGAAGAGGATCTGCGTTCGTCCCACAAACAATGTGATGCGTGTGAGCTGCGGGCCATTTACTGTGATTACCCGTGCAAATGGATAGACTTGGTTTTTAATTTGTTTGCTTTTGACAGAGCGGTAAAAAAAAAAAAAAAAAACATTATCCCTTTGCATCCACACCTCACTCTTTACAGCCGTAAGCCTTATTTACAAAGTGACAGAGGGGAAACACACATGGAGAGCATGGATGAGAGATAAAGATGTTTGCAGCAAAAAAGAAAAGAAAAAAGAACAAAAAAGTGTCAGAGAACAAAGAGACCTCGTAGGCCCAAAGCACGTGCTCGCAGAGCAGTTGTTCTCACAAGAGGGTCCACTGTAAACAGAGTCCCCTTAACTGTGACCTGACAGGAGATGAATCAGTCTGAGTCAAGGTCAACCTCAGAAGAAAAGGAGAAGGAAGGCCTTGTGACCTAACTGACCTCAGCATTCACCCTGACATCTCTATTTAGGGGAGGCAGGGAAAGAGAGAGAGAGAGAGAGAGAGAATATGGATAATAGAAATGTAGCATAATCTTAATAAATTCAGAATAAACAAGTAACATGTTTTAAACATTAATAAATAGGTGTCACGTTTGCCAAAAAGGTTTAAAAGCATCTGATTGAGGTGGATGTTCTATGGTACAGATATGAAGTTTGCAGGACAAATAAATACCACAATCATTAACATAGTGTTTACATTACACTCAACAATGCATCTACAGCATCCTTAGTAACTGCCTGGTCAGAGTCATGGTGGTTTAAATTAGACTACTAGTTTGTAGAAAGTTGGGAAATTAAACTTAGTCCTAGTCCACACATGCATGGGTATTGGGTATGTCCATATGAAAACAAATATAGATGCCGTCAAAGCATGCCAAACCGCCAAGACAGCGATATAACCCTAACTGTTCAGCTAGGTTGGCCTGTGAGATCATTGAAAATAAGCTATGGCAGACTTTACTATGGCAGAGTCACTCCTGGGCATATAATTGAAATCAGCCTAGGTCACTATACACAGTGCATAACAAAATGCAAATCAGAGGGAAAAAGCCATTAACAGTATGGTGGTGTTGTCTGCCTTTGTCTACCACAAGGAATAGTGGGCATCTCATTTGTACCAAGAGTAAATCATACAGAATATATAAAACATACAGAGTTGTAGAGTTGTCCATGTTTTAATCGATCAACATGATAACATGTTTGGCATGTGACATGATCAACTGGGAAAAGGTCCCATACTAACAACTGAAAGGGAATATATCGCCACCTATCGCAGTGAAGTTGAATATACTCTAATCAATAAATTGATTCTCCTAGTGTGTTGTATAATGAAACATAATCATAATATAATCATAGCTTGTAACTGTCCGACTGAATCTCTGGAAGAAGTTTTCAAAAAAGTCAGTTTTCAGTGACTAAATAAAGTTAACGTGGACCAAAGGCCAAAATAAAAATTTTAAAATCCATTAAAAAGCCATTAAATTGATTACTACTGTAAATATTGCAGGGCCATACTGACTGTGCTGGTGTTTTTACCTCTGGGTTTTTCCTTCAGCACTTTTCAACATTGTGTTAGAGGTTGTATAGTGATCATTAACACAGTCACTTCTGATTTAAATCCAAATGCAGATACAGATTTGCATTGTGTTATAGTCCCTAATGCATATGTATTTCATATGATTATAGACAGTGTGCCAGTAAAAAAAATGGCATACCAAATAACGTACAGTGCAAATGCCATTGAATCAAATTCTTATCTACATTTTCATATAACGTAATATGATCTAGGAGTCATTTAGAACATGTACTGTAAATGCAAACAAGACCTGTCAACCAAACAGACAGCTTTCCTCTGCATTCTTGTTCGTCAATGCATAATGTGCACGATGTCTGGCAGCTCCAATGTGCTGGAATGTACTTCCTCATTACTTAACATACTGTGAAGATACATGAGATATATAATATCACAAGCGGGAGGAGTGGGATACTGTATACTGTACCATGAATAGTGCTAATAAGTTTTCAAAGAAGCACTATTGAAATGGTGTTAATTCAAATGGGTTTTCCAGACCTCCACATCCACACATACACTCTCAACCCCATAGTGACCAAATGGACAACCCTAATTGAGTGCATCTATGAGATTAATGAACAGGGGTTAAATATAGTCATTCTGGACATGGCTGACCAGATGCGGAAGGCTATTTGGGCTAAGCAGCCATCTCAGGAGAAGCACTTATCTCTCTCACACCAAGCTAAGCATTTGGGAGTTAAAGAGAGGCAGAACAAGAAAGATAATAACACAGAGTGATGGTGAGACAGAGAGACAGGAAGGAGATAGATATGGTGATGCAAATGGGATTAAATTCATCTTCTGTTTTTAACAAAATGGAGAAAATGCTCATGTTTGGGAAAATGGTGCAATCAAAGTGTCAATGAAGAAATATATAGTGCTAAATTTACACAAACATTTAACTGTAGTATACTGTAGGTACCTCTGTGACAAAGTATCTGTATCCTACAAGCCATCAGTTTAGGTGTACAGTTTTTTTTTTTTAGGTTGTTTTTTAATTTTTTGTGAGGAGAAATTTATAAACGTTTAATCAACGGAAATACACCATCTTTGAGAAATGTTCAAATTTTAACTAAATTCAATACATGAGTGGCATTGAAAGCAAAGATTGTGTTAATTTTGTGGAGACATCCTTGGTTAGGAAGAAAATCCCATGAATTCCTGAAAGTCGTATTACAATTTATAATGTACACTTGTGGGTTGATTTGCAGGTGATTTGAATTGCTGTTATAGAAAGTTTTAAACAGATATTAATTTAGTGTGTGTAATAAAGCACACTTAAAGCCTTTAGAAAGTCTAACCAAAAAAAATGTAATGCCAATGGAACTTAAGGGATTGGGACTAAACAGCTGTGTAACCTAAAGAAAACCACTTATCGGTAAGGCTAATCGTTTCAGAGTGATGGGAACATCAGGGTTAGAAGAGAGGCAGATGAAGTGGAATTGGCAAATGCATGCCATAATTAAAGAAAAAGGCAGGGCAATCTTGTATCTTGTATTTTAAACATAAATACATAAAACATAAAATACAGTCGATCTAGTCTGAAAAAAGATAAGAGACCCTCCCTGCAAGATTAGGTGCCTCCCATCAATTTGTACCTGAATTATGTAAAATATAATAATTTAACTTACCACAAATAAATGTTTCATGCATAATATCTTTTTAAAGATTAAGCAAGTCAAATAACAACAACATTCTTGTAAACTAATTTAAATAAAAGTATAATTGTGCATCATAAGCTTAACAATGCAATCTCTCAAATTGATTGTGAAACAATGTATCCATTATGATCACAAAATTTTCACAATGTTCAAAATGCTGAAATAGCAACAGTGCTTTTTTTTTAGCTAATGTCACCCTTTTTATGTGGTGTAATTTGTGGTATAGCTGCCTATATTGTATGTTCACCAGCTAGCTAGCTGAGAATGCTTCATATGATGAAAGTTTAATATTAGGCATTATTGTGTGATGTGATGCTAATGTTGCATAGCTGCAAGTTGTTCAGAAGAATATGTAGATATGTCATTTTACAGGAAATCACACTGCTAATGCTATTTGTTGTTATTCATTTCATTACAATGTTTTTCCTCCCAAGGAGCAGTGCTGCCAAAATATAGGGCAAATGCAGACTACGAACAGAGAAACTACTCAGCAGTGTGAGCACATGTACTCAGTGTTTCTCACTGTGATCTACAAGCAGCAGCTCGGCGTGAGAGAATGAGCATAGCATCAATCAGCCTGTCAGCAGAGTACAGTACCAACCACTGCTCGGATTAATGGCCAGCATCCACTTTACATCATAAATGACACACCTTCTTATCCCCTCAGCCACCACTCCGTCCTCTAAATCATAATGACCAGGTCCACAAGATGGTCTGGCCTGTGTAATACGTCATTGAGTTCAGGCCAGCAGCAGTGAGGAGGTTTTGGGGTCCAACTCTGGAGGCTGCTGGGAATGCCAGAGAACCACAGGACAGCAGGAATAAAACATGGCATGAACAGGGAGGTCAACGGAGACACACAATTGAGCTAATTGGAATTAACAGGCAGAGCAGCTTGCCAGAGATCATGTGCAGTAATAAGGGCTTGAGGAAATAGTATAATGTAAATTCGATCAGCTACACAATAACCAATTGGCTATGTTAGACAAATTCAATATGCATTCAATACATTTTTAAGGATAAAAAATGACAGAGAAACAGTATATACAATAATAATAATAATAATAATAATAATAATAATAATAATAATTACTGAAAATCCTTGGGCCTTAAATAATGTAGCACAAGTAAATTTCACTCTGGAACACAGCTACTATATAGGTACACAATGTAGTCTGACACCTTCACAAGGTGATTTAAATGCTACATGAATATAAACAACAGAAACTGCATAGTCAGGAGCATCTAATCTTGAACTGGGTACCAAATGCATTCTGCAAGGATACTTGGTCTTCACACAGCAATCATGACTGTGATACTGTTCTTCATAACAGACTCGACTATAGGCAAACATCAGCAGTGTTGAACAAGAGCAGCACAGCCAGTCCCTAACACAGCATCAGCACCCAAGCCCAAGGCAAATGAACATTAAAGTAACATTAATTAGCCTACCCACTGACCAGCTCATTCTTCATGGTTTGTCGAAGATGCAGAGGTTAAAGTTTGCAGTGTGGGTGCTCACAGAACAAAGAAAATTACAAAACTGTACAATGGATTTTAAATAATTAAAAAGGTGCTCTTATACACTAATGCAAATATACAGCTCACATGTATTACTAGTGTGTTTGAATCAGACCGAAGCTACCTTAAATGAAAACATAGCTTATGTACTGTAAGACACATCATAACCGAAATGTACCTTACACATTTGCATCTTCTAATCTGAATGTCTTATCTTATATCCACTTATAAGGGCTTAAATACTGAAATCATGAAATACTTAATGCATGAATTTCGTCTTTTTTTTTTAGTCATGTAATGCTTTTAACTGTTGCCAGAGGTAGACATTTGTACAGATATACTGACACACTGTAGTCTGTCAACTTAATGGGTGAATTAAATGCTACATTAATTACACAACAGAGACTGCACAGCCGGGAGCAGCCTCGTGGTTCGTTTTATTCCCCCTGCTTGCCGGGCAGCTGAGATGTGATTTCTTTCTGTCACATTAATTTGCCATTCCTCTGCTTTATTTCCATCCCAATTAGCCCAGACATGGCAGGAAGGAGAAATCCTAGTGTCAGTGAACGTATCTGATGCACACTGCTTGATCCCTGAAATGTGAAAAATGTCCAACAATCATCACAAAGAACATTTTAAAACACTTTCTATTCAGAAAGGTCTATTTGGAAAGTGAAGGCTCAGAGGTGTCGTGGAGAACCGACAATGACCAAACGCAGCAAAATCAGGGGTGTAATAAGCTATGAGTTACAGTAGATGCCAATTAGCCGTGATGGGTTCTAAAAAGCAGACTTGTGGCCAGAAGGCCAGGGCCCCAGGTGGGAGTGGGATAGAGACAGAGGAGGTGCTTAACCTGAAGTGGCTGAGTAAAAAGCAAGCAGTTTGAGGAGATATATGACATCCCAGAGCTCACATCATGTTCAACATAGAGCATATGGTTATATTCCTGGTATTCTTTAAGGATTTTTTTCCTGCATTGTAGCAGAGGCCTAATGACATTACATAAGTTTAATAGCATTGCATCACAAAAAAGTGGGGAAATGGTTTAGAAACATATAAAACCATATAAAGTAAAAAAAAAAAAAACACACACACACACACATTATTAGCAGGGCGGATAATATAAGTATAGTATATATAAGTACTGTATAAATGAAGTATAATACATTTTGAAAATTAAAACATGTTTTACTGTGATGGGCAGGAAAGTGCCTAAACATACAATTTATCCACAACCTCATTTCCCCTTTCATCTATTAAAACCCCTCAGCATTCAGAATCAGCAGTATACTAATCACCCTCCTGATCATCTGCCATCATCTGCACCTGTTTCTCACTGGTTTGTGTCTTGAGGTAGATTTCCTTTATGCTTGAATGATTTATAGATCACTGTGTGGCTTAACAAACAAAAATATTCAACTGAAGATGGTCCGGTACAGGGCATGGACTAAGAATGAGACCCAAAAACCTGAGAGATAAAAAGTACTCCAGGAAGCCTGGGGAATCCTTACAATAAAAACCAAGTCTGGCTCTTTGGAAGTCAAATATTATGAAATAAGGAGTGGCTCAAAACCTTTGCACATTTATATAATTTCTTCTTTTTTTTACGGTACAATGTACATATTGTGTATGTATAGATAATGTATCTATCATATATGTAAAAATAAAAATAAAAAAAGAGAGAGAGAGAGAGAGGGGGGGGGGATTTCCCGATGGGGATGAATAAAGTACCTATCTATCTATCATCTATCATATTCTGTTCTGATATTCAATACAACAGCACTTCTTGATATTGCTTAATTATACATATATACAGTATATATAATAAATGACATTTACCAAACATTATGCTGACTGATTTTACAAGGAGAACATTTTTATATGTACAAATATCAGTACTGTATTCTGGATTTTGCATGAACGCACTGCATCATTGAGAAGGCTTAAAGTAGTGTAAGTAGTACCAATGTTTCTCTTTGTCGAGAGAGAGAGAGAGAGAGAGAGAGAGAGAGAGAGATTGTCTGTGTACGTCTGTGTTCATGCGTTTGTTTGTTCCCTCCCTTCGACAGCAGCCATATTTATATTCCGCTCGCAGTACGCTGATCATCTGCCACCATCTGCATGCTTTTACTGCCTGTGATCAGCAAGCAGCTACAACAGCCTGTCAGCAGGCTTTCCAGAGCAGTTACAGCCACATCAAGCAGCCCTTGCATATCATAAACGCAACATCCACTGAGCATCACAACACCCTCGCCTCTTTCTATCTCTCCCACAGAGTGTGTGTGTGTGTGTGTGTGTGTGTGTGTGTGTGTGTGTGTGTGTGTGTGTGTACATGTCTTTTTGTCTCTGCACTCTACCTTACCTTCTCTGTTCTGTATCTGAATGAAGGCTGTCTCATTTCTCTGGGCTCTGAACAGCCCAAAGCCAAAATGTGACCTCGGCTTTGCAGCACACTGGGGCCACACAATCTGGTCAAATTGCTCTCTTTGGAACACTTTTGAAGATGTCTGCAAAGGCACACTGCTTTCCATCATTTTGCTCAAAGTAAGTTTGAAAAGTAAGCTGAAAATAAAACAAAAATAGATAAATAAATGAGCAATTCTGATATCTTATCTTGTATCACTCTAATAGTTGTACTGTATGTATTTTAATGTATTTGTAACGTCAGTCATATCATGGCCAAAGAAAACACAAATTTCTAATTGGCAAATATCTTGTTTTCTTTTATAGGCACCTTGATGATCTCTCCAATATACAGTATAGGATCATGTTTAGACCAGCAGGACTATGAGTAACAAAATAGGAACTATTTTTACAGACTAAAAGGAAGAAATGAAGGTAAGAGTAGTGAAATAATTTTATATGGAATCAAGCAAGACCTCATAAACAACACAGATGAACACAAGACTATTGAGTAATGAGAAACAATATTATTATGAATATCATAACTAGGATAATGAGATATGAAAAAAAAACAAGAAACAGATGCTAACCATAATCAGGGTGGAGGAATTAGTAAGGGAACCAGTAAACAGGAAGAAAAAAAAAGCGGGAAGGGGACCTCTGTCAAATAGTACTGTATGTGTCCCTGTGAGAACTATCACAACCAATCCAACTCACTCACTCCTCATACTTGCTATAAAACCTTATATGTTAATTAAATCCTTTTTTTTAATTATTAATTTAATATAAAGAAAAATTTACACCTTTGGTTCGCATATGGGTTAAAATATAACAATACAAAGGATTTGTTTGAATATCAGCTTTAAAATGTTTCATCCTGAGTCATTTTTTTCTTTCAAAACAGAGTCTCCAGTGACAGCGTTTAGCAGACTGTTTATGTGCGCAGCACCTTGCGTTGGCCCTTCGGCTATGTAAAGTAATGCTTTAGTGTCTCCTGCATTGCTCCCGGTTATCTCCGTCTGTTCTTTAAGGAATTTCTTCTGCATCATAACAGCATCTGTGACAAGCCAATTGATGACAGAGAAACTGAGGGCTTCCACTGGGAGGGCATATTGATTTGTGTAAATTTTTTAAAGGGTCACAGGCCTGCTTTAGTGGAGTTTAACAGGAACTTTGAAGCTCTCACCAGCAAAAATTCGCCTCAAATACCGCAATAAAGGGAGCCAAGAGCCTTGAGCATATCTTTTTTCAATGTCAAACGGAAGAAGCCAGTCGCACCAGCACAGGGCCTTCCTGAGGCCACATATATATACACCCTTACGCTAATTGGAGCACATGGTGCTAGGAGAGAAACTCTCTGTCTGCATTTACATGCAAAAAAAACATGAACATCAATCGTAAGGAAACAGAATTCAGGAAGAATGGATGTGGCTGAGTGGGATCATAATAATAATAATAATATAAAGAAAGAGAAAAGAGGAAAACTTTGCTTTTAGGAATGAAGCTAATTAGGTAAATTTTGTCCTGGAGGCCAAGCAAAAGCAAAAAAAAAACCACTTGATTCAGTATTCCTAAAAAAGTCTGATAAAACACTACTACTACATGCATCTGAAATAATAATCACGATAAAGAAAGTGTTGCTTAAGACATTGGTTGCAATTTTCCAGCTGTTTTTAAAACCCACTCATTTTAATTCTCACTGCTGTGGCATAGAAAAGGAACAGCAGCTAAAATACATCAACATGAAAATGCTCTCCCTGTGGCCATGGCACCGTAATGAAGTTAATCTGATGATACAAACATAATTATTATACATTAAACCAGAAAAAAGGCAAGAAAACAATGCACAAAGGCATTAAAATGCTGCTTGTTTTTTCTTTATCTCCTGACATTTGTGCTTGAAGTATATTTTATTAGATCCTTTTTTTAATCTAATTGCATTCTGTCTACGTTTCTGGCTCTGCAATTTTGGCTGTAGGCATAGTATAACAAATAAATGTCTCTGACAGTTCGCTAATGAGTTGTTATTGGAGTTACGGCAGGAACATTACATTGTAATTTGGGTCCATTCACAGGTTTTTTTTTTTTTTTTTTTTTAGAGCCACTTGCTTTTTTTTTGTTCCCTACTTTCTCACGCTTTCTCTTTCACTCCTCTCTCTCTCTCTCTCACACACACACACACACACACACACACACACTCTTGCTAGCTTTTAACACATCTGTAGGCATATTAAAGCAGAAGCCACATAAGAAAGAAAAACGAAGGAGCAAAAAATAGTGTCTCATATTTACACTCCCACTCAGGACACAGGCCTCCGAGAGCACCCGTTACTAATTAAACTTCTTAACAACCACTCTGTCAGGCTAATTGGAAAACACATGTGCTTCCATCCCTTGATGAAATGACTTACCGTGTGAAGAACACGCAAAGCTGGACACCTCGACAGGCTGATTCGTCTTAACTGTAATTACAGTCGCGACACCCTGCTTCGTCCCTTACGTCTTCATTCATCAGCGGTCCAGTCAAGAATCAGATTATGTAAATGACATTTTAAAAAGAGATTCAGCTTCTTATGACCGATGAGTACTTCAAGGACAATTATACCATAATACAAGACAAAGTAGTCCACTTCAATTCTCTGCTTGAAAGGTATAAAATAAATAAAGAATATAAATCAATATAATATTTCTAACAGCTACTAAAGTCCATTGAAAAGTCCGAACTTCTTTTTTGTTCCTCTAGACCAGAACCATAGGACAATGTCCATCTTAGTTTAAAGGAACTTAGCTTGGTTCCATCAGAGTCTATAACAGTAGAGTTTATCAAATAGCAGCCCATGGGACAGAGTGAGGTTTCTCTGCCCATAATCTTTTATAGAATACTGTCCTACCTTCGAGATCTTCTGAAATGTATAACTACAGGTTTAACTGATGAATATAGGCAGTAATGTATACTGTAGGCTATCCCTGATGTGTGCATGCACAGGCAGGTGACAGCATTACAGTAGGGCAATATTTTACTCCATGGGAATCTGGCACCATGTCATATCTAACTGATATGATAACCCGTTCCCCACATCATTCATTTTCATTCATGTTAATTATTCATTATATTTTGGTCACAGCATCACAGAAGCCTATCCCAGGAACATTGACCATAAAATGATACGTCAGTCATCACAATGACTGATGTATGATACATCAGTCATTGTGATGACTGACGTATCAACCACGAACCCACAAGTGTACACAATCATTTACAATGTTACTTTGCTACGTGTTGCTTGTATTTCGGGATGTTGGAAGAAACCAGACAACCAAGATGAAACCCACATAAAAAACAGAGAAAAAACATGCAGAGATCCAAATAGAGTCAAATCAAGCCCAGGATCAAACACCAGAGACTCCAAGAATAATAGTTTTTAAAATAAGTAAGTAAATAACTAAATAAATAAATAAATAAGGGTGTCACGATGGCTTAGTGGTCAGAACTGTCGCCTTGCACCTCCAGGGCCCGGGTTCAATTCCCGTCTCTGTGTGCATGGATTTCCCTGTGCTTGGTGGGTTTCCTTCAGGTACTCCTCCCACAGTCCAAAGACATGCAGATTAAGCTAATTGGTGTTCCCAAATTGCTCGTAGTGTGTGTACTGTATTTTTGTGTGCCCTGCAATGGATTAGCACCCTGTCCACGATGTTCCCTGCCTCATGCCCTACTGTAAGTCACCTGGGATAGGCTTTAGGCCCCCCACGACCCTGTATACAGGATTAAGCGGTATAGACGATGAGTGAGTGAGAGTGAGTGAGTAAATAAGTAAGCTAACAAGAAGAAGATAAAGAAGAGTCTCTATCTGTGGGATTTTATGTGAAAATATTTTAGCACTTGTCAAAGTCAAGAAAACTGTAAAAATGTAACAAATATTGACAACAATTTCTCTGTTTGATTTTAGCAGTTTATTGTTTGCTAATAAGGTACACGCTTGTGACAAAATGACATTTAAAAACTATAGTGAAGCATCTTGACTCAAAACAGACAGCAATTCTGCTTAAATGTGTGTTCTTTGAGAAGATTTTTATCATCTGCTTCTCCTACAGCAAACCAACAAAGCAAACCATTGGTAAAAGCAGAAACATAGCACAGTTGGCTTCTGTGATTTCTTCCCAACTCTTAAATTTCGCTTTAAACTATGATTGTCCCAATGTAATTAGCTGCAAAAAAAATTCTTTATAGCCAACAAAGTCGATTCTTCTTATTATTTATATTCTGCAGCCCTTCTCTTCTCTTTTCTGTCTGTCTGCTCACATTCACTTATTTCTTTAGAAATACAGCTTGGAGCGATTGCTTCTATTATCATCCAAAATCAGTCGAGTTTAGCATTTAGGTGTCAAAATGTTCCAAATGTTCCAGCTCTGGGCCTCGAGGTATAGAAGAAGCAGAAAATAAAGCAGAAAAAAAAGGCTCTCCCTGATCTGCTCTTCACAACCTTGCTCCTTTTCTCCCCCTATCAAGCAGACAGTGGTGGAAAATTTATAACAGACTTTATATTACATTTTTTATTTAATCATAATTTTAACTAGCATTTTAATACACTCCACCTACATGCACTCACTGTCTGTAGTGACTCCATGTAGGTGGACGAACGTTAATTGTTTCATCTATAGGCAGCATCAAGGAAGTGAACTTGATACAAGCAGGCAGCCAGACAGAGGAGGTGACAAGGGCTGTTACATTGGCCCAAATTGCTTAAAACCATATTATGTGCTCCTGCATTTTGGATCATCTGCAATGGTTTAATAATTGGAGCTCTTAGTCTGGCCTCCAGACAGTTGCTGTATTTAAACTGAGAGATACAGTAATAAGTTCTTGGACGAGGTGTTGTGTCACTTATTCTGGTAGATACAGTCTTACCTCTCTTATATTATACAGAGCAAACCTGCATGATGGGGAAATCACTGTGATGTGGTCTATGAAGTCAAGCTAGTCATTAGGTTTTGCTCTAAAGTTTCTGGAGTACCTTGATGTTAGTAGCAATGACATGCTGTACTTGATGGTGATATGTTGGATCAAGGGAATTGCCAGGATGACAAGAAACTCTGTCTTTAAATGTTGGTTTCAAAAGGCAGTCCTTCATTCAGATTGAAATATATCTGTAGAGCAAGCTAAAAAAGGCATGCATCCTCAATAGAGGTAGACCTGAGTTTCATAAGAATAGCAAATGATGAAAAGCCTTTTCCCTATGAAGTGGTGCACAATCAAAACAGAAGAGGGTCAACTACAAAGACTTGAGGTAAAACACTTGTTTATAGAATGTGCATGTACTTTTAAAAACAGTTTGAAAGAAGGTTATTTAAGCACATTTTTATAAATGTAAAACAAATAAAAAGAGGATAAAGAAAACATTATAATCAAAATTTCGCTTTACTTATGAACAGAAAATGAAAATGAAATCCTGATGTTACTGATGGAATATTTCTGAGGAAGCTAAAAGACATGCATCCTCCACCGAGACTTTCCATTTTAATTGACTTTAATTTGCCAGACTTTATAAGATGATCAATAAGAGTGAATGAGTCTCCCTAAAGAGAGTTTACAGTGAAATTAGAGAAGAATCAAACACTGGTACACTGGTAAGCTATATATTTACAATGCTGGTCATTATTATTGGAACCCCTGGTTAAGGTGTGTTCTTAGGCTTCTAATAAATTCATTTATTGCAGAAGCATAATCTCACACTGAAAATTGTAGAAAAATCTAACCGAAATAACTCAAGTGAATTAAAAAAATTACAAAAAAGTCCATGACTAAAAAATTTTTTTATATAAAAATCACCCAGACACAATTATTGGCACCCTAACATTTCCGATAACATAAATGTTGAACAACTGTCTTGGAGTTGTACGAAATATTAACATCAGGGGTGACAATAATTGTGGCCACCATGATTTCATGTAAAAAAAAAATGTTAATGTGGGATTTTTTTTCCCACTGAATAATTGTACTTCAATTAAAGGTTGAATTTTCTCTTTTTTGCATTGTACTTCTATATTGTTTAAAAAACAAAAAAATATTAGAAGTTTAAGAACAGGGGTGCCAATAATAATGATCAGCACTGTGTATACTCATGAAACAATCTAGGATCTCTACCATGAGTTAAAGGTAAGGAACTTTAGCAATATAATAATAATAATAATAATAATAAACAAAATATAACCTTATCTTGAAGCCAATACTGTAGAAATCTTAATGTGTAAATCCTTCTGGAAAAAACAGTAATAGTCAAAACTCCAAAACTCTGAAATCACATAAAAAAAATAAATTTATTCTGCACTATTTCTTAGTCTATTTATTTATTTTGCACAAACCTGTGAAGTTCATGCCAGCGTTCTGAGTTCCAGCGTGAGCACTGTAAGGCAAAATAGGCAAAATAGTGTGCAATTAATTTTAAAAGTACATTTTTTTATCAAGTTATTTGTCAGTAATGTAATGTATTATGAATATTTTTGCATTTAACTGAAGAAGACTTCAAAATAGAAGCATTACTGTACCAATTTGTCCAAAGGAAATGAATGAGGGGTCAAAACAGGAAATATGAAACATAAACTTTGCTCAGAATTACCCAAACTAAATGTAGAATAAGACTTTACAATGAAAGAACTAAAATTTAAAACGTTTAAATAGACAAACAATCAAGGCATCAAGGCATAAAAAGAGAAAAGGAGTAAAAAAAAAAAAATACACCAGTGACATGACAGGGCTTGAAAATAATATCAAAAGCACACATTTAAAAGAACAACAAATAAACTCAAAATGAACACAAAATTCAGTGTTGATTGCCTTCAGAATCATGCTGTACTCTGAAAGGAAAATAATATTATACAGTTTGGCACATAGTTGAGTGGTTAGGGTTAAAGCTTTTCTCAAAGTGCCAGGAGTTGTTCTCCAACAGATAACCTTAAGTGTTACGCTACAACTGTTTAAAGGCAAAACACCAAAAGGTGAAAAATATTTCATAGAATTACTCTTTCAAAAGACTAGAGCATGCACATCCAAAGTGCCATTAAATCACAGGTGCCAAACAGACATTGAATCATGATGTTGATACAGTATATATAAATGTGTGAGGAAGAGAGTTTAGCTTTTTAATTTAACTTTGTGGGATTAAAACAAATTTTTTGTTTGACAGTACAACTGTGTGTCTATTTTACTTAGGTAATCACTTTGTAAATGCAGGAAATTGTTACTTGACCCATTAAATTGCTTAAAAATAAATAAAATAAAGAGAAACCCTCTAGCGCCCAGTATGTTTACTTTAAAGTGATTAGAAACATGTGTTTTCAAATTTTCAAGTTTTTATTAATTTCCATAACTGAATTTACATTTCGTGAATAGGGCATTCTTCAACCTTTTTAAATATTTGATTAACATTTATAAAAAAAATTAATGAGGATGTGCACGTAAAATATACAGAACCCTCCTCCAAACTCTTTTAAAATTACATGTGCATGTTGTAAACAAGTCAATTTTCAACCTTGAAAAGCCTTCTGATACATAGATAACATACCCAGGGACTCACAGACACACACATTCAGCCTCACACTAATATGAATACTCACTTCACCCTCTCTTTCTTTCTTACTCACACATATATAATTGAGATTTTCCACACAAGGACACAAAGAGCCTGAAGCAAGTGCTTAATTGCACTGGATATCATTACAGGGGGAAAATCAACCATTTTAAAAATACACCAAGCACGCTTTTATTTCCTCTCTGCTCTAATCTAGCTGGCAAGGAGAATTTCGGTGCAGTGTTTCTGCACAGCCACAAGTCACACCAGTATGTGTTTGTTTGTTTTTCCTAATAAGAGGTAGTATTCATCTTTTGTGTCCCCTTCTGACAGAGAGAGAAAGAGAGAGAGAAAGAGATCACTCCTTCTCTGTCTTATGCACTGAAAGCCTGCCGTCGCTCCCCCAAGGGAAACGGGATAATGAGGGATCCGTATGACTCCGTTCTGTCTCATTTCAATTGGAAATGCAGCACACACACATCTGCAGTCTCTCACACACACTCATCCCTGCACTTTGGGTCGGTGATGGCGGGATTATCGGCCCTCGTTTCTTGTCTGACAGTCCATCATATCTGCATACACGCATGGCTTCTTGAATATGCTCGTGGCTGTCGCTTGTCCTGTGCTGGCCCAGCCTGGCCACTAGACTGCCTTTAAACACACACACACACCCACATACACCCACACACACTCTCTCTGTCTCTCTCTCACTCTCTCTCTCTCACTCTCTCAGCTAAACTGCCATAGTACACTAGTATTTTTCATTTCCAAACAATTATATATAACAAAAATTAAATATCAATAACAATTTAAAACGGTAAATAGACTTCTGCTAAAATTCATTACAATACACTTCAATTCCACTCTTCTGTTTTTCTCTGGCCAAAAAAAAAGTTAATTTTACAAATAATCATCATGGCGACTTTTCGTTTTCTTTTTTTTTTGCTACGAGTTGTTTAAACAGTTAGCAGCTGGTTAGTAGTTAACATGAAGGTCATTTCGTCTATGACAACAGAGGTCAGAGGTCAGGTCCCATTTGCAGCGACACAGGACAATGAGCTGCCAATTTAGATGGCATCTTTCCCCGCATATTAGCCTTCATATTGGCAAATGCATAACAGTGGTGTCAAATACTCATAGGCGATATGCTCTCTCTCTCTCTCTCTCTCTGATGCTGGTCCCTCTAGAGCATGCGGCAGATAAACATATTCTCTTCAAACAATCCCAATGACAGCCAAATAGGCTGCTTGTCGCTTGTAAAAAACCCTCTAATGATGTGTGTCGAGGGAGCGGCCTGCCTCCTTGTAGCAGACGACTCCCTTGTGTACAAGGACAGAAAGGGAGGGAGAAAAATAATAACAATCCCTAAAATATTCCTCTGCTCAAAAGGCTCACTAAGCCGGAGCTTCCCAAACAACAAACCTTGTTTGGTTGTAGTATTTTGTTTGTTTGTTTGTTTGTGTGTGTGTGTGTGAGAGTGAGAGAGAGAGAGATCTAACCATTTCTCCAATTTCCTTTCCATGTTTTTCTGTCCTTCCTTTTGAATAATTGTATAGGCCAGCATAACCATTAATGTGCTGCTTTTTTCTGTTGGTGTGACAGAAACATATACTATAGATTAGAGGCATTCTTCATGGATCTGCACATGTGTCCGAATGTCTTCATTTTGAAAAATATGAGGGACGTTAGAGTCAAATTGGGACTTTTGATTGTGCAGAATAACAGATCACAGTTATGAGAGTCAAAACTATCTTTATTTATCCCTATAATCCCAAACTACAAGATCTCTTATCCCAGCGCTTTACTAGTGCTTGGATACTACCAAGGTAGAAAGTTTTCTCAGTAAACTGGAGCCATGATCAGACTGCCTGGTTCACATCTGCACATCACATTTACTTTAATGTTATACTGTGGCAGGCTGCAAAGTGCCTAAATGTAATGTTTAAAAACTGGTTGTTTATGTAAAAACTTCAGCAGCAACCTCATTTCCCCTCTCATATGTTCCAACTACTCAGCATTCAGTATCACTTTAACACTAATCACTGGCCTGATCATCATCTGCATCTGTTTCTTACTGATTCATGCCTTAAATTATTAATTTTTTGTACATGAATGATTCATAGGTCACTGTGTGACTTAACGAACAAAAACATTCCTCTGAAACTGGTCAGGTACAGGGACTGGACTGTAAATGAGAACCAAAAACTTCCCAAAAGTGCAAGCCTTTATTCCTCATGACTTCATTAAAGAATACAAGAAACTCTGACTCTTTGGAAACAAAATATAGAGAAATAAAAGGTGGCTCAAGAATTTTGCACAGTACTGTATATATGAATTAAGATCAGAAAATGTACATAAAATCCTTTAGAATTTAAATATGCATTATACTATACAATGAATATGTAACTAGTAAATATACACACTCGACTAAGAAATAATTTTACATTTTTAAATTTTTTGCTTTCACTGTATTTAATTTCTATAATTTCTGTTCTGTTGTCTATGCAAACTTTTTTTCTGCTTGCCCTAATGACTGGTTAGTATGCCTTATAGCTGAAGCATAAGCATGCATCCAGACTGCTTTTTTAGTCATTAGATAGGTGGTAGAGTAGCCAATCAGAGCATATTAGATCCAGCCATCTTAATGACGACATAGAAAGAGTGCTAACGGCTCTTGATTAGGTCCGTTTATCTCTAATTAATTACCTTTGCCTAATTAGATGCCCTGTTTCAGCTAGACACAGAGTCAAGTAGGCTAGATTATTAGCATGCTCATCGGGCCTTTACAAAAGGCTGAAATTAATGTAATGCACAAAGAAGTGTCGGACGTTTTAATTGCACAGGTGTTGCCTTATGGTGCCGCTTTATCATCCACTGGCTCCCCTGGATTATGGGTGGGGGGTTGGTGGTTGGGGGGTGTAGTACATTGAGGGACTATTCTGCAAAATTCACCTTGGCAACGGCTCATTAGTTTGCCTTGTTATTGTATTATTTATTACGTTTGGCCTTCCCCCATTACACAGATTGATTCATGGCCCCTTTCCCTCTTTCTCTCTCTCTGTGGTGTTCTGTCGTTCACAGCATGCCTAGGCTGGGGGGAATGATAAAGTCTGCGGAAATGCTGCAATGTTCTCACTTGCTGATGGGGGCTGCTGCTGTGCAGAGTGCAAAAATGTGTTCACATTTAATTATAGGTGAATTAAAATCCACTGCAGGTCTTATCGCTTACAGTCTGTTTTCCCAGGAATATTAAGAAATCAACTCTTATAAAACACCTCGTAATAAGCACACAACTGGCATTAAATGCTCATTCCGCACTGTGCCCCTGTCCAAGCCGCATCTTCGTCAAAGAGCCCGTTTTAACTCATCAGCATGACAAGCTCTCGCCATATTCTCCACCCCCGCCCTTAAACATGAATATTATTAAAACGAGGTGTGAATATATAATGCTTAGGCACCACCATGAAAAATTTATTATATGTATATCCAAGAGATGGGTCATACTGAGCTGTCCATTGCATATTCCTGACATAGTGCTTGACTTCAAACTCGTTGAGTTGTTGAAAGATTACAGTTACTCATCGGAAAATTAATATTTAAATTGAGTGATTAACAACTGACCTGGTCTTCTTGTTCCCTATGAGTAAAACACAGGCAGACACGAGTCCAAAATGAGACCTTGTATGAGGAAAATGTGCATAAAGACATTTTAAATTCACTTCACACACGACCTGAACCTTCAACGACCACAGTAAAGACTAATGAAGTGAGTGTCTTTAATGGCAAATACAATGTGCTGCTCATTTCAGTTGTTATAAAATGCCCAAATTGGGAGCAGTTTCTATCTCACAACAACAATTACCTGATTTATGCTTTGTATCAGCAGTTTGTCCTTACGTGCATACGGCTGGGTTCCTCGGTAATCGACTGAAGCAGGAACAAAACCAATGAAAAATAACAGTGCTGTAAATATACTACACATGTTGCTGAATGGGGCGGGAGGGGGGACTTACAGTAGTCCTGACATGAAGAGTGTTAGCCTTTTGAAAATTGGTATTGATTTTAAATGTCACCACACAGATTGCCAAGCAGCTTGACAGCTTATAGTGACGCAGCTTTAGAAAATGTCCAAGCTGAAAAATATCATTGTTCTGAAGAGGGAACGGTCTGAGAGTAGGAACACTCGGGACAGAAGCTGCCTAAAGAAGAAAAATATAAGACAGGCAAGTGACAATGATGCATTGATGTGAATCATGCACAGAGATAGATGCCCTTGACCAGTGCAGATAAATTTAAGAACTCTGTTTGACCTACTGACCAATCAGAATTGAGCATTAAGGAACCGCGTTGTTGTAAAATAATTAATGATGATTATATACTTCCTATTAAGGTCATATTCATTTTAATATAATATATTCATATATATCCCCTCCTAATTTTCTCCCTAATTTAGTTATGTCCAATTCCTCCCTGTCACTAGGGGGCTCCCACATGAAGGCTACTACCACTTAGTCGGGAGGGCCGAAGACTATCACATGTTTCCTCCGAACCATGTGATGCCAGCTGGCTGCATCTTTTCAAACTGCTTGCTCACGCACCGTTGGGGGCGGCCTAACACATTCGGCGTAGAACAGCGCTATCCGCTTTTTCCGCTCATCTCCTTCCAGCTGATATCCACCCATCCATCTAAGCCATCATCACAAATGATGGTTGGTTGCAGTGCCCTATGACTTTATGCCAAAGGTCAATACTGTAAGAAGAAGTTGCCTTGCCAGAACCCCAACCTTTTTACAACCTACAGACTCACATATTCACTCATATGCTAAAGGCAATTAGGAGCTGGCTAATAACTTGATTTGTATTTGTTGTTTAGTTTCCAGGCTGTGTACGCACAGATTCTAAATAAACTGACCAGACAATAATTGAAAAATAATTTGCAACTAATTTGCACAGTTGTTTGAATTTTACATTTCTAAACCAGCTTGCTATTTGTAACCATTTCATTGTGCAAGAACAAACCTTATTCGCAGTATATTTCAGGAAAAAGACTAATCTAAAAGATTAATCTTGTATGAACATAATCAAGACAGAATCAAGACAATGGCAGTGAAGTTATAGAAAGCTTCCAATAAGAAAAGTAGCTTGATATCAATTCTCTTAACAGAGCTTTTTTTTTTTCTTGGACACCAGAACTTATGAAATTAGCCCTATTAAGAAAACACTCCATTGGAAGGTCTTGCCAGAATTTCATATGTGGGCTAGATGGGCATATATAGCCCCATGAAATCAGATATTAAGTTGCATTGTGGGTGGTTTGAGTTATGCATATTTTTACATTACCAGTTCATAAAGCTTAATTGTGATACCAAGTTTATTACTTTATTATTTTACGGCTGCTGAAATATGGCCAGTTTGGGTTAGTTTACGAGAAGGCCCTCAGAAAAAGAAAAAGAAATCGTATTTTTAGAATATGTAAATGAGTATCCTATGATGTAGTAAGTAGAGGGAAGCCTCAGCCTCTAAAGTAATTTGACCTACGGTGTGGATATATAGTGAAAAACTGTACATTTTTCTATTACAACTGGAGTAACCAGTTTGGATAGTGTTTATTAAAACACTTTAAAACAATGATTAGGATTAAAACCTTCTCAGTTGTGTTGAAGGACCAAGAAAATAAGGTATTTATTAAGAGATTATTGCGAACAGATTCATCAACAGATTTTTTTTTTCCTGATACATTTCACCTACTCCACTCTATTGGCCACAGCACAAAACTAACCTGTGCGACATAATACCTGACTTGACATGATGGATCACATATACTGTAGTCTTAAAACCCCATCTTGTTCCTTAAGCTATCCTGTTACCCCAGCCGCTACTATGTTCTAGCCTTCACAGGATAAGGTTTTTTAGAAAATACGAAACACTATAGAGAAATACATTCACTGTATTTTAACTTATGTAACTTGATATGATGGCACTTCAGCTGTTAGGTTTGCCACAATACATCTGTAATGAAGCAGACCAAAATAACATCTCTAGCCTTAACTTCTTAGGCATGATATTAGCCTCTTGCTATATAACAATAGATATGAAAAAAATAAAAATTTCTTTCTTTTTTTTTTTTTTACCACTTACTGTTTGTCTGATGCACAAAGTACAAAGGTCTGTGATTTATCACTATGTCAATGGTTCAGCCAAATTATCTGAGCTGCTCTCAAAATAACAATTGTTAAGCTACAGGCAAAATACATCTTCCCTATACAGCACAGACTGAAATATGCATAGCACGCACTTTCTCTGTATGAGTGTGTGCATTCCTTATTGGCCATTGCTTCATCTGACATCTCCATATCGATGTGCTTAATCAGACATACACGCCATAGCACTTCCCGCACAAGTGTCCGTGTCACTGCGTACCAGACAGTGGTTTATATATCAGCAGTTAACTGTAGGCGATCAGCTGGTGTGATGAAGTCTTAATGAGGGCCTATTCTGGCTCCTTCACTACTCATGAAGACTAAATCTGGAAGAAGCAGCCATGCTTGCCATGTTCAACCACTCGGAATGAGGGAAATTAGCACAAATGATATGACACAGTCTGTCATTAGCAACTGCAAATTATTCAACATGACTGTATCCTTAATGGCCTTAATTTCCTTTAAAAAAAATTCAGCAGGTATTTAATGTGGGATGAAAGCCGCTGTGTCACATTAAGCATCTGCTGAAACAAAAAAGATCCATACATTTTTAAGGAATAAAAGACATACATTCACCATTATTGAACATCACCCATCCATACTGAAGCAGAAATCAAGTGATGGAGACAAAAGAGGATGAAAGAGGCAAATATAAACTGCAGAGATGCTTGTCACTTTAGGAAGAGATTAAGGCCCATTAATGTGTACAGTATGTGTGTGCGCATGGGACTGCTGCTCATTTCAAACATTTAGTGATTAAAGGACACTCGTGTGTTATGGTAAACATGGCAGATTAAAAGCTCCTCTAGTGCCCTCCGTAGGGAGCGTGCTTCAGTTTTGCTCAGCGAGAGTTGCAGAGCACTTGCAGCTGGAGAATTCCTCATTGTCCTAATTTACTTACTGACGCAGGTGCTGGTCCGCTCAGACTGTGCGGGGCTATTTAAAAAATGTGCCGTCGCATTTGTTTCACTTTATTCTGCTGTTAAATTTCACTTAGGCATTATTTTAAGGGTGTTATTGTCATCCGGCTCGGGCCGGTTTGGGACAGTAAGCAGATTTAATTGCAGAACGTTAGGTCAGGACATGTGCAGATATACGATCAGATACTGCAGGCAAAAAGTGGTCCAGCAAGAACAGAGGAACATACTGCTTGAAAGCCTGACGTGTCCCAAATCTGACATAGTGACAGGAGTTCTTGTTTAAATAAGGTTCAAGCTTAATCACTTAACCACTTATATCTTGCCTGGAGCCAGACTTTCAATCGACAGTCTTGTAACTGCACAAGCTTTCTATTTATCTTCACCGTAGATGCAGAATTCCATCCATTTGAGCTGAATCACTAAATAGAAAAGGCTTAGGAATGAATAGAGTTAGATTGAAATCAGACAAATATAAATTGGATCAGACAATCTCCACACTGGATCTAATGACAACATTATCTGATTTTTGTACCATTTATTTGGTAGTGCTTAACATCTCTGTTTAAACAGTCTCTCTCTCTCTCTCTCTCTCCATCCCTCTAGTCTTAAAGCCATTTATCTTGTTTAGCATAGCATGCAGTTTATCC